>JAIVFH010000223.1:0-45590 GCA_025765595.1 Obelidium mucronatum | reverse complement strand
TCCAATCCAAAACCGCATCCCCACGAAAGAAAAAATCGAAAGCTGGACTTGTAGCAGCATCGAAAGCACCAATGTCTATACAGTTACCTTCCTCGCATCATTACTCAATCTATTCATCGTCGTTCTCGAACGCTTCGTCGTCTGGGGAACAAACTCCAACCCTATCATCCGGATCTGATTTTGTAGATTTTCTTGATCGTTCTTCCTCAAATGTATCTTGTCAAAGTACTTCCTCTGTTTCGTCTTCTTGTTTTGGTGGTGCTGCATTGGGGATGGGGATGGTCCAGTGGAGCAGTTGCATATTTCACTAGATTCTATATATTCGGCTTCCCACAATTTGTCTCGCTGCTCTCCTTCCAAATTGGGAGCAAATGTTGCTGCTTTGGAAGGCCCGCCAGGAAAAAAGAGGAAGCTTGTCGTGTACAAGCCGAGTCAAAAACGAACTGTGGCCAAAGAACAGAAGGCTCTCGTTGTTGCTGCTGCTGCGAATGCGTTGAGGCGGAGGCTTAAACGCAAGGAACAAGGATTCCCGGAACACGAAGAAGACGTGAATCAAGCAGAACCTGCTGTGGATGAGCAAGAAGAATCGCTGGATACCGATAGTGACTGCAACGAAGAACGCTGACAGGCCTACGATAATTCCCGAGTGTAGCGGCACCCAAAAAGCAGACAAGGAAACGCGAAAGAACCCCTTTGAATACTTTGCAGCAACTCTTTGGCGACGATGAGCATGAACAGAACGAAAGTTGGAAAAGCAAGAATGGCGACATTCTTCAGACACGCAATGGTAAAATTGCGTAGTTTTCTTTTGCTTTTTTTTCGCCGTTGATTTTTTTTTAACGTTTGGTTTTCAGAAACTTTCTCCTTTGGAGGGGAAAACAATGAGAACGCAGGATATAATGGAGAGAGCACCAACACTTTCCTGGCTGATAGTAACAGCAGCAATCAAGCAATCATGGATGAAGACTTTTCCGATCTGCAAGATATGCAACAGCAACTTCAACGAGAATTCCACCAACACCCATTTACTCGCTCGCAACGTGGGTGCAGCCCCGCAACATCAATTGTTCCTTTATCTTCGCGTCGAACGTCCTTTGCGGACACTATTAGTATGGGCCCATCCCCTATTAAGCCAGAAGCTGCATCATTGCTTCTCTCGTTCGCAAAAACTGCGTCTGGGACGAAAGGAGCGAAGTTGCAACAGCAGCCCCCGCTGGACTTGGGATCCGGTGTTGACGACTTTGAGTCATTAATGTTGGGCAGTGGTCAACCCTGTGTGCATCGGCGCGAATCTATATCCATGAGTACGGAAGAAGATTTGATGAATTACGCAATGATTATGATGATGGATACAACATCCAGCGGGACTGGAGCTAATGACGTTACTGGTGCTGGAAACACGAGTGATGGCAAAGCGGATGACTTTTCGAGTGGAGGGAATAATGGACGATGGAGTGATTTGTTGGAGTTTGGCTCTGGTGATGAAGGGCTTGCCGCTGCTTGCGGTATTGATGCTCCTGTTCCTTTGACGAATGCAGCCTCTATGGATTCGATGGCGGGTGTTGGGTTGGATGGGTTTGGAGATTTCGCTGAGATGTTGGGGGAATGGGATGTGGGCAATGCGGCCACATGGCATGATTTGGACACATTCTTGGGTATTGATACCAACCTTTTGCTGGGAAATCCTGGCAGCAGCAGTAGTGCTATGGATGATGGATCTGTGATTGAGAATATCACTGCGTCGTCATCGACGTCGTCGCTGATGCTTGATATTGCTTCTCCTGTGGTTTCAGTGGCGACTCTGGCGACTCCGCGATGCGTGTCTCTAGAACCGAGTGGAGTTGCTTCACCATTATCAGTAGTGACTGCTAGTCCATCAAAATCGGGAAGAGGCGTGAGAGGAAGTCCTTTGAAGCCGAAGCGCACATATGATTGTGATGTACCTGACTGTGGAAGAAAGTATTCTTCTAGCACTGGGTTAAAGTGAGTATACATGTTGTTGAAGTAGTGGTGACAAGTTTGACTGACTTTTGATTTCTTGTAGATATCATCTTGGCTTGCACAAGAAGGACGCCCTGAAAAAGCGTGATGCGAAGTAGAACTTTTTTAATAACCTGGACATTTGTTGATATATCCCCGCGTTTGTAGAAACTATTCTTACCCTCTACCCATTGTTTGCTTTTTCTTAATTCCCTTTCTACTCTGTTCTTTTTTTTTATTGGAACCAAGAGTTTGCTTCTTGTTCTCTCACTCTAGAGTCTTCATCTTTTTTTTCTCCTTTTTTTTCTCTTGATATCCTTAACTTATATCCTTACCCATTATTCTTTTTGACATATCCCTATACCATCTGAAGCAATTAGAATGCTCCCTCTCTTGTTTTTTTTCTTCTCTCTTTGTTTCCTCTTTGGAAATGCGCGGTTTGGTTTTTTTTCTCCAACCACAGCATTTGGACACTCGCTTAATTTTTAATCCCAACCCCTTTTCTGAGGTATTTATTTATTTTAAATAAAGGAGGAAGTTTCTAGACAAGTTTGTGTATTTCAATAGCAACACCAGCAGTTGAAGGGACAGTCTGGAGTATCTCCGTTTCCGGCACCGATTTGCAGATCTGTATTGTAGAATACTCTGAGACCATCGTCTGTTGTTTCTGGGAGACAGAATTATTATGGATGGGTCAGTTTCCAAAGCCGAGAATCATCAAAAGACAAAATAGTTTACTTGTGCTTGAATTTGAGCCTCTGCTGTTTGCGAAACCGTCATCTTCATCGCCATCCATTGCGCCGTTTGGTTTCTTTTTCGGTGGAATCGGTCGTGTTGTTGGTGCAACGAATCGGAAATCAACTGTTTCTACTTTCTTTGGTTTTTCATCGTTACTGATTTGCGACTTTGATGACGATGTTGATGGTTTTGATGATGATTTCAGTTTCTTTTCCGGTGACGATGATGAGGTTGACGTTGAGGTTGAAGTTGATGATGATGATGTTGTTGCCGTCTTTGCTGCAGGCTTTGTTTTTATGACTTTGCTTCCCTTTGCATTGTTATTAGTTTGTTCCTTCTTTTCGGGATTGTCTTCTTCTTCAGGTTTCCGCTTGAGTCCTTTTGGCTTCTTTCCGCCAAAGATGTCATCGATTTCACTCATCCAAAAAATAAACAATAAAAAAAAATAAAACAAGAAGGAGATTTGCATCGCGTCTTGATTTCCTCTCTCCGATAAAACCAACCGCGGCCATCGTCGTCCATCTAAAAATACCTCATCTCGTTTTAACTGCAAGAAGAATATGGGAAAAGCTGAAAAGGGCGGTGGCGCACTGCTCCCAACGACTCTCGCTGAAAACTGGTTTGATCGCCTCACAAAGTTTTACCTGATTCCAGAGGGCCCCTTTCTTAAAGCATGGGACTCGTGGATCGTTTTCTTGGCGCTGTTGAACTGCATCTTGATATCCTACATGATCGCCTTCAAACACTTTGACACAATCTCTTGGGTCGCTTCCTTCTTTATTGATTTCATGTTCCTCGTGGATATATACATCAAATTCCATATCGCGTATCTGCAGAACGGGTTATGGGTCGTTTTCCCAAAAGAAATGGCCATCAATTATTTATACAGTCTACAATTCCGGTTCGACGTGTTGGCGAACCTGCCCTACGATTTAATCGCGTTGGGCTGGATCCAAAACCCCGACGACGCGCTTTACATTCTCGGACTCACGCGGACAGTCAAGATGATTCGGATTGTTCAGATTGTCGTGTATTTCCGGAAACAAGAGTTGAAGCTGCACGCGAGTTTTGGGGTGCAGATTTTAAAGTTTTTTTGCTATTTGGTCACGTTGGAGCATTGTGTGGCGTGCATGTGGTTTGCGTTGGCGTGTCCTCATGGAACACCGGATAGTTGTTTGGAGCCTTCGTGGGTGACGGGGTCTATGAATAGTACGTCGGTTGTGAGTGTGAAGCCGCTGGTGTTGGATGGGCAGTGGACTTGTAGTGAATGGAGTATTTATGTTCAGTCGCTGTATTGGACTGGTGAGTGTGGCTTTTTTTTTTTTTTTTTTTTTTTTTTTTTGAGACGAATATCACTCAATCTGTTTTTCAGTGACAACCATGACTACAACTGGGTACGGAGATATCACTGCAAAGAACGATCAAGAACGTGGGTTTTCTTTGGTGACTATGACACTGGGGATCTTGTTCTACGGATACGTGTCAGGTTTGTTCTCCGCCGCAATTCTTTTTTTAAATGACTCTGACATATGGTGAATCAATTAAACCAAAAACATAGGAACCATCGCATCACAACTGTCCAACATGGATTCCCGACGTGTTGCATACCACCAAAAGATGGACGCCATCCGTCAATACATGAACGACAGAGACATGGACAGTGATATGCAAGAGCGTGTGTTGGAGTACTATGACTACATGTGGGAGCGTAACAAAGGGATTGATGTCAAGAACTTGTTTGAGGACATGCCGAGTACATTCAAGAGTGAAGTCGCCTTGAGTTTGAATCACGCGATCATTGAAAAGGTTAAAAACAAGTTGAAAAATGAATTGTAGTTCGTTGTTGTTAACTCGGTGGCAAATTTTTTTTTTTTTTTTTCAAGGCTGCGATTTTCTCTGGAGCTTCAATTGGATTCAAACGAAGTGTGGCTATATCCATGAAACTCTATCTATTCACTGCAAATGAATACGTGATTCACAAAGGGGACCTCGGGACGGAAATGTTTTTCATTACCCAAGGGAGAATTGATGTCTTTTGGACGACAGATTTGCAACGGCCGACAGCTTCATTAATTGAAGGGGCCCATTTCGGTAAGAGCAAGCATCCGTACAAAGATTTCACAACTTTTAAAAAAACTTACAAATTTCCTTAAAATGAAAGGGGAATTCCAAACCATGTTGGGACACAAGCATGAATACTCTGCACGAGCAGTCTGCAACACTGACATTTACGTCCTGTCTCGAGAAGACCTAGAAGTCGCATTCAATGCTTTCCCAGACGACAAAAAGCTGGTCATGACAGCCACTATAAATCGATATCAAATCGCCCTTGCATCACGCAAATCCCATGAAGCACCCCTCGCAAACAAGGAAGATATTCAGAACGAGTTTGGCACAGAGCCTGCACCTGCGCTTGCGCATGCTTCGAGTAACGGAAACTTTGGCAATGGTTCCAAAAGGCGCGCTTCCAATGGGTTCCTGGTCAAGAGTAAAGATATTGTCTACGAAGATGTGCAGCCGAATCGGACATCTGCATTTAAAAGTCAGCCCGCCTCGGCTAAAGGATCAAAACACAGTTTGAATAACCTGTTTCAGTCAGCAAGTAGCACAGACGCTCAACCACCAACCGAGGTGGCCATTGATGTCATTACTTCAGGAAACATATTATCTCCAAAAGTCAGTGTGAAAACGGATCCGTTTATCGAGTCCCGTATATCGGAGGAGAGCAAGATTGAATAATCTCCTTTAGTTTTCTTTTCATTATTTTTTGTTTTGTTTTATTATACAATCCAATATAAGTTTTGCCTTTCCTAAAACCGATCGATTTTTTAAGTTAACTTCGCATCAGTAAGCTGGGGACTTCTTGAAAATCCATTATTTTTTTTCCCCACCACCTGTCTGGAATAATGAGTGGGATTGACCAATCAGTTTTCCTCTATGTGGACGAGAGCATCAAACAGTGCAAAGAACTAGCAGCTTTCATAAAGAAAAGGCAATCGGCCGAAATAGACTATGCGAAATCGCTTCGTGAGTTTTTTTTGCTGTTGTGGTGATTCCAACCGCTTGGGTATGAAAGAACTGACTTGTCGCCTCCCCTGCGAGTCAGTCAAAATCACAGGAAACTTCCAAAGGAGTGGCGTTGGTGGTGGGAAAGGGCCGATGGGTGCCTTGAATATAGGGTTGCAGACAACTTCATCCTCTGCGCCACAGCCATCTGAAGTTGCGAAAGCAATGGTCCAGAAATCGTGCGTTATCCTTGTTGAAAAATCTCGATGATGCTGATAGGTTGGAGTTTTGTTAGATCAGTGTGGCGGATATTCAATGAAATGGTGGCAGACGCATGAAGCGACAGCCACGGCACAAGTGAGTTCTTCGACGGTATTGCCTCGCCTGTCCTAAAAACAAACAACTTACTCATCAGCTCCAAAAAGCCAAATGTATCAATCAAGATGTGTTGATCCCTTTTATCGCGTACATCAAGGAAATGGAGTCAGTTCGACGCGAGGTTCTTCTTTTTTTTCGATTCCCTTTCTGAAACCCACTGCGAACATGCGTATTCATTGATTTATCGATGCCATAGCATGTAGAAAGTGTTCAAGAATATACGAAAAGCTGTTGAAGGAAGTTTGCAACTGTCTTAAAAAGGTGATGGAGATCTGAGGGTTGAAGAAGGAAAGTGCGGACTTACATCCACTCCCACACCACAGGCCAAGAAAGATATGGAACTTTTACAGGCTCAAACATCAGATTTTTCTTCAAGCTTCAGTAAAGCCCAATCCAACACTAGTACAAAGGAGCGAGATCTTGAAAAGGTTAGCAAGCGCTTTTCTACAACGTCAATAACAGGGAGGGAAACCCATCTTTTAGCTTTCGCTTAAAGTAAATGCATCAGTTGAAAGGACGTTGAAAGCTCAGGAGACGGTTAAAATGTACAAGGAGCTCTGCAACGAAGCGCAAACAGAGTACTTTGGAGTTCTACTTCCCAAACTTGCCGAGGTAAAATTATTTCCTAACTAAAAGAATCAATCGTATCTTACACACTGCTTTATATATCAAGGATATCCTGATCAAAGAGGAGGAACGAAATGTTGCTGCGCTTCGCGTCATGACCGACTATTTATTCGTTGATAGCATACATCAAAAAGCCATGAATGATGCTACGACTGCAATACTCGGCCATGCTGGGTCAGTCGAGATTTCAGTGGACTCAAAGGAGATTGTTGATAAGCTCGTAAGGACCGCCATCAAAAGAAGAACCCAACCACAAACATTTTTTTTTTTTGAAATTAGATTAGGAAAGAAGTAATTCATCGGCATCAAATGAATGCCGACCAGCATTCAAACGCCATCTGTTTAGGATACATGTTTGTAAAGCGTGGGAATGTTGTCAACGAGTGGACACCGCAGTACTGCGTCTTTACATATGATAAATTTTTGGACTTTTATGATCCTCACCAGGTTCTTTTTTTTTCTATTTTTTTCCTCGCTTTTTTTTCCCGGTGGTCGTAAATTTTGTAATTTTTGGTATTTTTTGGCAACTTTTCTTCAATTTATAGATGGAGCGGCCACATAGCTCAATTAGCCTTCGCGAATCTTCAGTAATCGAACTTCATGACTCTCTCTTCAGCACCAAGAATTGCATTCAAATCATCCACTTTAGCTTGCAGACAGGAAACGAACTAATCACACTCTCTTTTGAAACGGAGACTGAAAAGGAGCTATGGCTATCAAACCTCCGATTATACGCATATTGTTGCCGAAAATGCGCCCGCATACATGGATACAGCAGTGAAATGGAGTGCAACACGATTCCTCGCCGAAAAAGATCACGGATGTCGAGTTGTACGGAGTATGGAAGTGAATGTCATTGAAGCCAAAGATTTGGTTGTGGAGGACTTTGGCCAAAAGGGATCGACTCCGTTTTGTATGATTCAGATTGGTGATTTAAGGGTTGCGAAAACGAGAGCAAAGGAGGGGGAGTCTCCATTTTGGGGCGAAGAGTTTTATTTCGAGTAAGAGGTTTTTCTATTTGGGTTTCTTTGTGGGCGGGTTCATTTTTGAAACGTTTTTTTTTTTTTTTTTTTTTTTTTTTTTTTTTGGAACAGCGAAATCCGCCCACACGCAGATTGCCTTAAAATCCAAGTCATAAACGCAAATCGCCTCCGCCGACCCATGCATATCGGATACATTGAAATACCATTCGACTTCTCTCAAATCAGGAGGCAAAAAAACCGAAGAATGGTATCCCGTGAAACACTCGAAACAAGATCCCAACCACCACCGCGGATCCATCCGAATCAGTATAAAATACCATGTAGACCAAGTCCTCCCCCGCCATGAATACACATCGTTCCTGAATTTCCTCACGGAGCCCCATTTCAAAGCAATGAATATTTTGGGGGAAGTGGCTCCTAGCTCCATGAGAGCTCAGTTTGCAAAGACGGTGGTGCGGTTACTGATTTCAAAGAAATTGGAGGTGGATGGGATCACTAGTTTTATTGAGAGTGATATCAATGCGACGAATGATCCGCATATTATTTTCCGTGGGAACTCGTTGGGGACGAAAGCGATGGATATTTTGATGAGCACGATTGGGATGGAGTATTTGCATTCAACTTTAGGGACACATGTCAAAAAAATTTATGAATGTAAAGAGAGCTGTGAAGTTGATCCGTTGAGGGTTGAGAGTCCAGATGCGCTAAAAAAGAATATAAGGCGGCTGTTGGAGTATGTTCATGGGATTTGGGGTGCCATTTTGGAAAGTGCTGATAAATGTCCACAGTTGAGTGTTGTTTTTCTTGTAAAAAAATAATCGTGTGTGTGTGTGTTTTTTTTTCTCTGATTGCCCCAACTTTTTTTTGGTACCCAGGTCTTTTGCAGCTATATTTATGGCGATTCAAAACTTGATTCAGGCAAAGTGGGGAGATAATTCCACGGTGAAATATTCAGCCATCAGTGGTTTCATTTTTCTTCGGTTTTTTTGTCCGGCCATTCTGTCGGTATGTTAATTCTCTTTTTTGTGTATGTGTGTGTGTGTGTGATCTAACGGTGTGCGGTTCTCAATCAAGCCAAACCTTTTCAAACTGATTGACGATTTTCCCGACACGAACCGCGCAAGGACATTCACCCTATTGGCCAAAATTATTCAAAGTCTTGCGAACCTGACTGAATTTGGGCAAAAGGAACAGTATCTGGCTGAGGTACGGTTTTCCTGTTTCTAGTATTGCGATATTTACCTAATTTTTCTTTTCGTCAAGTTCAACCCATTTATTACGGAGCAAATACCACATATGAAACGGTTTATTGATAAAATATCGGTTAGTTGACTTTGAGGACTGATTCATTGGAATTAACTGTAAAGGCTTTTCAGGGCGTTACACTATCTACTCGACTCTCGTATTCTTCGTCCCCCACCGCAACATCTCCCAACCAAACCAAACGACCAGCGACAATAGCCAGCCCCACAAATCTCGCTGGCAACAGCAATGGGGTCTGACATCCCGGGCATCTTCATCAATGTCCCCTCAAATCACACCCAACAACACTGAAGTGACAGCACGCTATAAATCTACGTCGCGAAACCGAAGAATTTTACCAGCTCTGTCTCCAATTAACTCGTGAAATAGAAGCGATGCGCGATAAAAACAAAACAACGTCTTCAAATGTCTATGTTGCTGAACGTTTATTATCCGAGTGCAAGAAACTAAGCAATAGCCACGAATTGGCTAGAGCGGCTGCTGCTCCTAACGGGTCTTTACGAGGAAGTAGAGTGAGTGGTAGCTGATGCGAATGGAGGCGCGGGGAAGCCCACGTCGTCTACACGACGGGCAAGTACAAGTGGCGTTCCAGTGCAATCATCGACCATGCCGCGGAAAGGGGAGTGGAATGACTACTACAGCGCATGCGGTGGTCTCGAAAGCGGCTGTTCGATTTGGAGATGACTATGAAGGGGTATCAAATGGTAGGAGTAGTGTTGGTGGAGGTGGAGAAAGGCGTAGTGGAAGGAGCAGTGTTGGGTCCGAGTCGAGTCCGTCATCGTCCAAGCAGCAGCAAGATTCACAAACAACAGCAACAGCGCCGAGTCCAATGATTTACGCGGATATGGCTCTTGCTGTGCGGAGTGCAGCGATACAACAGATTACTACTGTCTCTTGTGTTCATTCGGTGAGTCCGGATTTGGGAGTGAGTACCACCAGTCCCAGCAGTGCAAGTATTAGCGCACAAAACAGCCGTCCTGGAAGCCCTGGTGTTGCTTTGAGGACAAATATGCTGCGAGGGCTTGGTAAAAGCGGGGATGACTTTTTTGAAGCGGGCAGCAGCGCTGCTGTGAATGGGAGTCGGGAGAGTATGAGTGGTGATGTTGTTGGGAATCTGACTGAGAGGAGGTCCAGCTTGTGGAATTCAGTTAAAGGGAATACAGCAGCAAGTAGTTCTAGTAACGCGGGAACGTCGGTTGGAGGAGGAGCGGGGGCACTCGAGAAAGGAAGCGTCACGGCGGGATCAAATGCTTCTTTGGGGGGATCTACAATGAATCCCTTGAAATCCATTCTGGGAATGTTTATGTCGAATAAGAGGAAAGATTCTATAAGTGCGCCTGTGGATGAAGTCAACCCAGACGACGGGTTGGCTTATATTCAAGCAAAAGGGTTCGACAAGGTGAAGGATATACAGTCTCAGCCCGAGTATGAAAATTGGGAGGATGGGAAAAGTATGAAAAGTATGGATAGTTTTGGTGATGCGCTTGTAGAACGAGGCAACACAAGTGGGCATTCCTTGCACCCAGAAATGGGATCCGTTCAAAGTGTGCATGTATCAATGATTCCACGAGTCCCATTGAATCGGCAAAACTCTTTGGAGAAGCGTGTTGGTGGTACAAGAACAAGGTTCTCGGTGGACTTTATGGGGAAACTGACTGGAGGCGGCTCTCAGTCTGATGTATCTGGGTCTAATTCGGCGTCACCGAAAAAGAGTTTCAGTACAAATCAGTGAATAGCTTTTTTTTTGCATAAAAAAACATGCTGCTCTCCTGCATTAGAATATAAAGATGCTTTTGACTCTCTGTGTGGGGGGTACTTGATCTGAAACCGATTTATTGAAATTGAAAATTTCATCGTTTGTGTGTGCTTGACCGACAGAGCAACCAGCAGCAATGAGTGAAAAGGAGCGGTTTGTGGACACGACTGGGCCCAAGGGCCCGCTGTTTGCGCTGCGCATCAACACGTCGGCGAGCGGCGGCGGCAGACCGGCGGTGCCGCTCCCGCTCCCGCGCGACGCGGGGCCGCTTGTGCAGCAGTGGGCCAAGGCGGCGGTGCTCGCGTGGCTCAACGACACGGTGCTGCCGATGCTCGCGCAGCCGCCGCCGCCGCCGGCCGCCGCAGTCGGGCGCCGCGACGCCGCTGTCTGCGCGCGACCTGGCGCTGCTCGACTCGGTGTTCAACATCGGCGGCGACCTGCCGCTGCCGCGCGCGAAGCAGACGCCGACGCCGCTGCCGCCGCTGGCGCCGAAAGACCTGGCGCGCGCCGGCATCAAGTCCGGCGCTGACCTGCTGACGGCGTCGCCCGCCGTGCTGAAGGAGCTGTTCCGCCGCATGAATCTGAGCGAGGGCCAGCTGAGTCTCGTCGCTGACTGCGTGCACAATCTAAAGTGGCGTAAGTGGTCTTTGTGTTGGTGATTCAAGTTGACAGTCAATCACAATCAATCAACAAACCATCCAACAGACAACGACGATCTAGCGGAAAGCGGCTGTTCTGGCGAGACAGGGGCCGCAGGGCGATCAGCGAACTCCGAAAGTTACTCAACCTAATCAATCAACTCAACAACAACAGCAACAACAATACCCTCAACCAACAAAGACACAGCAAGACTCCATCAATGATTTACGAAACTCTATTGATGTCGGAAAACTCGTGATTAATCGGGCTCCCAGGACGCTGGACGCATCAAGTGCACTGGCGCCCACAAAGGAGCTATCCTCCTTCTGTGGCGGGTTCTGATGTATTGGATATCAATGTCAGAGAGATCTGTTTTCGCGAACGTAATGAATCCGGCTGCCTCAAAGATTTGGGAAAAGGTCTGACGATATTCTACAAACTACGAACTACTGAACTCACACAATCTCCGTCTCAATTACAGTGCGTCAAAGTGTATCTGATTGGAAGGAATCAGGGCAAACTTGACTACAATGATTGATATTTCGAATGCTACGGATGGATCCGCTGTGCGATCTACAATTCTCGGTTACGAAAAGTTTCAGTTATCTCCCCGAATATATCCCAAAATTGCACTCTATTCCGCCAAAGATGCTGCAGGCTCCTATGATTCCAGTAATGTCTGAAGTGCCTTTTTCTACTAGTTCAATTAAGTAACCGAAAACCCCCACCACGACCAGGCCAACCTTTAAGTGACACAGACCTGTTCAAAATATCACAATCCATCGACATGACTCAAAAGCATATAACACTGACAACTAACATATAAAACTTGGATTCGAATCTTTGGGAATGGAGCTTCAAGCGATTTCAAGGAAATCAATACTAGTTTTTGTGGCGACGGAAAGTCAATTCGAGCAGCAATTTACGAGCAATTTGAAACACCTTCTGATACACGGCTTATCCGAAGATTCCAGCTATCGAGAGTCATAAATGATGGGCGGGCCGATGTGGAGCATGCTGGCTGTGTTGGATGACGATTCACTGTTTGATCTCGCCCAGTCCAAGTGTGGAAGGGCAAATCAAGAGCGTCAAGATTTCCGTTCGACGATCGTCTAATGCTGGAATGGAGGACTTGACCACCTTTGTGCTTGAGAAGGTTGCGGCTAGTTTCCGTTGGTGCTCAAATACGGCTCTTAACTTAATTGCCCCATGCAATTCTCTTTTTAGTGCATTCGAGTTCACTCGTTAGTTGGCGAATCAAGATCGATTGATGTTTCGAAATGTGCGAATGGCGGCACAATCCGAGAAGAGATTTTCAAAAAGTTTAGGCTGGAAGGAAAACAGCAAATTGGATTTGAACTGTATGGACTGAATTCGGAAGGTAGGCTTAGATACAGGTACGCTTTTTTGTTGTGAACGATGGCGGGAAAGCAAATCTGAACCTTTCTTTGTTTAGAAATCAATGACACCACATTGTACGACATCTCAAAGTCACAGGATTACAACAAAAAGTCTCTGTTATTTTTGCTGAAACGCCAAGAATTCACAGAGAGGCGAACGGATCTTGAAGCTGCGATTAATACTGCTGTCAGAAAATCCCCATCAAAATCGCGAATTCAGCCACGAAGCAGTCGAGGTTCTCTTGACCAGGAGAGACTCAGCAGTGACGATTATGCATCATCTGCCAGTACACCCCCAGCTTCCCCACTCAACAGCTTGCGTCTTGCTTGGAAAGGAGTCACATCACAACCAGCAAAACCCCAATCCCACCGCAACTGCTCTCCCCAAGATTTGAAATACCACCATCGCCCAGTCGATCAATGGCACCATCAACGCGCTCATCTCTTCTCCCGTTACCCACCCAACCCACCCTTAACCACAAGGACTCGTTCCCTTACAATAGTCTGCGCACAGCCCCAAGCACAGTGACATTCAATGATACCCAAAGCATAGCTTCCACAACCTACTACCGAACACCGTCCCAGAAGGCGCGACGCCGTGGCTCCGGGTCATTTTTAAGCAACACCAGCAGTCGAGCCTTTCCAGGAGATTTCCCTGGCGAACGACCCGCCGTTGAAACAATTGCACAGAATTTGGAAGTCTTTTTCCCGAAAATGCAGCCTCTTGATACGAGTGATGCTATGCAAGGGATAGTGTGGTACCACGAAAGCGATGTGGAGGGAGGATCGAATGGTGGGCCTGAAGTAGAGGAAGGGGCAGCGGAGGAGGATGAGGAAGATGAGATTTACCCACTTCGAAGCAGCAGCAGCAACAATACCAGGACTCATGTTTCATCGCTCCGGAAAGCTGACATTGCGGCAAAAAGTAGTATCCATAATGGAAGCCTTGGGCGTCGTGCCGCCGGTGGCGGGTCTTTACGTTACAGCACATTGAGTCGAAGCGGCAGTCTTGGAACATTGGCGAGTCGGATCCCTCATTCTCAGAGCCTGCCAACGAGTCCGCTTTCTCCAACCAGTTTCACATGGGAAGGAAAATCAGGCGGAAGCAGCAACAGCAGCAGCGGTGGAGTTTCCGCGACACCCACGGGACCCAAAAAGGGTGGTTTCCGTGAACGATTAGCGAGATTAGGAAGCGGTGGGCTATTCATGACGCGAGATCCTGGCCAGAGCTCTGAGCAACCGGCTCTTTCAAAGCAACTGTCTAGACAGCATTTAGTATCGAATCTAGCGCAGGTTGGCCTTCTCGAACGGATCCCTCCAAAGAGTCCGTCGAGTAGCAGTGTGCCGTCGAGTCCTATGGAGTCTAGAAACAGACTCGAGTTTGATGCGGGAGCGGCGGAGAGCTTTCGACGGAATTTAGCGACTCTTATTGAAGGCGATTCTGAGGATCTGGTGGTGGTGGTGGATAAGGATGGAAAGCAGGCCAATGACACGATGATGGACGATGATGACGATGATAACGAAGCGCATTTGGTGTCTTTTGATGGCAGTGAAGTCGACGTCTACACGTCCAGCGACGGAAGTGGGGAAAAGGAGGATTCGGCCGAGAGACGAGAATCTGTCCCCGACGGTGTAGAGAACGTTCCATTGCATATCCGGTGGAAAGGGTTTGTATTCAAGCCAAACGCGGCATCTATTTCTGGAGAAGATGCGGCCAAGAAATCACTTGGTTCGCGGTATTCCTTCAGCCCTTCACTCGGAATCGCGACGGACTTGAGCACGATACAAGGTAGCAAGGAGGAGGGAGAGGAAGACGGTCAGAATATTTCATCTCCGTTGTTGAGTCCTTCTGCGGAATCTATGGACATAGAAACACCGACGCCAACTGCACCCTCCCATACCCCGATTCAATTGCTCGTCAACACCCCATCAGAGAGTGGTAGCAGCGTAACGTTAACGCGACCGTCGCTGTCTGAAGATTCAGCACCTCCAGCCATGAAGCAGGAACCACCAGCAACAGCAACCGCCCCCATCAACCCAGACTCCCCCGAAATCTTTACCGAAGACGACATTGCGCCACCCACGCGACGCCCCATCCGATGGATCAAGGGCGACATGATTGGAAAAGGATCGTTTGGAAGCGTCTTTTACGGCGTAAATGTCGTGACAAAAGAAGTGATGGCCGTGAAACAGATTGACGTGATACCCATCTCGCGGTTCAGAAACAAGCAGGAAGCGGGGAAAAACAGAGAGAAAATGATTGATTGCTTGAGGAGTGAGATTTTGTTGTTGAATGAATTGAATCATGAGAATGTGGTTCGGTATTTAGGTTGAGTAATTTTTTTTTATTTGTTGTTTTTTGAGTTTTCATCCTTTCTAACGTCTTTGTCTTCTTTCTTTTTGGTTTGGTTAAATAAGGATTCGACATTGAAAACACGCTTGTCAGTGTATTCTTGGAATACGTTGGCGGCGGCTCCATCGCCTCCATGATTGCCAAATTCGGCAAATTCGACGAACCAATCACCCAATCCCTCCTCCACCAAATCATCAACGGCCTCGAATACCTACACGATCGATGCATCATCCACCGCGACATTAAAGGCGCCAACATCCTCGTAACCATGGATGGAAGCGTGAAAATCTCTGATTTTGGAATCTCCAAGAAAAACGAACTCAACCGAGCCTACCAAATCAACTCCAAGATGGAGTTTGTGGGGAGTGTTTTTTGGATGGCGCCTGAAATGAGTGGTGGTGGGAGTGCGAGTTTTTTGGGGTATAGTGCCAAGATTGATATTTGGGCGGTTGGGTGTGTGGCGGTGGAGATGTTGAGTGGGAAGCATCCGTGGAGTGGGAAGGGGCATATGCAGGCAATGTGGGAGTTGAGGAATGGGAATGCGCCGCCGGTTCCGGAGGGGTTGAGTCGAGAGGCGATGGTCTTTTTGGCGCATTGTTTTAAGATGTAAGAGGGGGGTTTTTTTTTTTTGTTTTGGATATATTGAAGAATTTATTTTTTTTATACAGGGACCCGGACGAAAGACCAACGGCTTCGCGATTGTTTGAACTTTGTTCATTTGTTCATGTTGATCCTTGGGAGTTTGATTTCGAAAGCTGGTGGGAAGAGAAGGAAGATCAATACCAGTTGAGATGTATGATGGACAATACGAGCTCGCTCTATTCGAATGACGATTGATTCATGTTAGTCTGTGTCGTTCGCTGCATCGTCTATTATGTAGTTTTTTTTTTTTTTTGGTTGGTTTTCTCTTGTGTATTTTTTTCAGTACAAATTTCGGTTTGGCATATTTATTCCAGTTATTATTCAAAACAGTAAAAAAAAAAGAAATGTTCTTTGTCGATAAATTCATTTGTAATGTTGGAACATTTGTTCCTTTTTTTTTCTCGACTTCAATCACCCCACAAATCACCCCACAACACGCTCTCTTTCAACATCATCAGCCTTGCTTCCCAAGATCCACCTTCTTCTTGATCCTCTTTTCCGCAGTATAAATCAGCCCATCAATCAACCCACCCACCTGTAAACACCCCGCCCACAACCGCACACACATCCGTCAAAAAGTGACTGAAAGGGCTTCTTGTATTCCTTATACGTGACCAACATTGGTGAAATATCAAAGTTGAAAAACACGCCGGGCAGCCCGCCGCCTGGCATTCCCAAATCGCGTTCGTGTTCGGTGACGGCGATTTGGTTTGTGTTTAGAGATGTTGAGTTGAGGTATTCGTATTTCGTGGAAACGACTTTTATAAAGTACTGGTACATGTATTGTCCTTTTTTTTTTTTTTAAAGATTTGTTGTTGGGGTTTAAAAACCTTTTGTTCGGGTGTTCAACCAAAGGGAATTGAAAAACTTCTCACCTTTCATTGCTTTCTTTGCATGGTTATCCAACGGATTCGTAAACCCACCGCCCCCAACAGGCCCGAAACTCATGGAATGGATGGTATGCGTGAAATCATAGTTTGCTCCAGCTCTCCCAAACGCGGCCAAATCGTGAACATGCATTCCACCCTGTTGGAACGACTTTCCAGGTGCAAAGTGGAAGTTTCCTGCAACCTTGTTGACTTCAATGTGGCCAGACATGTTGCAGCCTTCGTTTTCTTGTTCCTTCATTCGTTCGGTCCATCCTTCTTTGACGCACTTGTTGAAAAAAAAAAGATGAATTCTTGGATACAAAAAAAAAAGATGGTAGTTTACCTGATCTATCGTCTCTGGTCGTTCAAAAGACCACCCTCTTTCGATATACGCCTTTCTGACATCTTCACAAGTGTTGCAGCATCCGTTGGGTGGTTTGACACCTCCATAACAGTCTCCACAATAATTTGGGTCAGCGACCGCAGCTGGATCGTCTTTTTTTTCTCCAATCACTCCCTTTGTAGCTTCAATGTGTTGTCCATCTGGACTGAGACGGCCCTTCATCATTGAGTGGTCGACATCGTTTTGGTGTTCTCCAGAAACATCCATTACATCGATACTGAGGACTACAAGTATATAGAATAAATAAATAAATAAAATAAAGAATATTGATAAGAAAAATAAAAAAAATTTGAAACTCAACGAAAACAGGGAATCTTTGGGAACGTAATGTTTAAATTGATTTCCATCTTTTCTTTTCGACCAATGTCGACATCTAGACTTGGGTTTACTTGTAGAGTCCTCCAGTCGTTGAATTCGGATAGAAGGAGAATGAAAATGACAAAGTAGGAGATGAGGGAGACTGTGTGTGAATGTGTGATATATTTAAAACGGGTTAGAGCAATCGATAAAGAATACAGCCCGCCTTTTGGCGGTGTGGGGATCCGCCTTCGGCGGACGAGAACAACACCGCCTACGGCGGCGACCAAAAAAGAAAAAAAAAAGAGAGAAGGCCAAGTATTTGATAGCAGACAGACAGAGGCACAGACAGACAGATCGTACCCAATGCGCCCGTGTTGGTCTTTGTAGTGAAATCGTCAAGTGGTTTTGCGTACGAGTCAAACTCCTTCAGCGACTTGAAGAGGGATTTTTTGTCGCTGTTTGAGGAGGATGAATCCGAGTATTTTGCAGCATTGGACCGTTTGTGCAGCGACGAGGCTGACGAACTGGGGATCATATTTAATTCAATTTATTTTTTATTTTTTATTTTTTTCCATTTAATTCCACACGAACACCGACAATGAACAACAAACGACAACCGCCCGACAACGCGCAGCTGACGTGTCGAATTTCCTCTTAAGCAGTTGAGTCTTGCCGCCGGGGCTGTCGCAGGACAGACGCCGCGACATTAGTTCAACGGCTGAGTTGCCACAGCAGGCCGCTCTCGCTGCGCCATTCGCTTCCATGAAGGTGTTTGTGACCACAGGCACTCTCTTCACAGTAAGGAAGTTGAGAAGGAGTGTACTGTGCTGCTTCTCTTGATTCAGTGTGGTTAAATCGAATAAAACAATTCAATAAAAACTATCATCTAATGGTTCACGCTGGCATTGGTCTCAAAGACTGCTCCCCTGAAGTCATTTTCGACATCTTTAGTTGGATCGAACCAAAGCAAGTTGTCCAATTCAGGCTTCTGTCAAAGTCTTTTGATGCTTGCTTGAACTCGACCGCTTTTGCCTTGATGAATCTGAAAAGGTTCCCTCCAATCGACAAGTTGCAGACTACTCTCACGATGGAGCAGGTTAAACTATTGCTCAAATCGCCGCACGGCTATCGATCCGCCTTCCCTTCTTTCTGTGGGCATGTCACTGATATCAATCGCCCTGTTGGCTTGTACGCTCATTGCCAGCTTCCTGATAAGTTGGATAAAATCATTCAGCTGAAATCCCTGAATCTATGGTCCTGCGGCCTTTCGGGAAGGATCCCTCCTACTCTTGGAAACCTCAGCCAACTGACGGAACTGGATATCCACTCAAATCGGCTGTCTGAGGATATTCCTCCGTCTTTGGGAAGTCTATCTAAGCTACAAAGTTTGAATTTAAGTTGCAACCGACTGTCTGGCCCAATTCCTGACACGTTTGGAAAGCTGGGTCACCTGACCGCATTGGTTCTTCGGTTCAATAAGCTCAGTGGTCGTATTCCCGAAGCCTTGGGAAGTCTTGTTCGTTTAAAAAACTTAGATTTATCAAGTAATCTTCTTTCTGGAAGTATCCCAGAAACATTGGGAGGTCTTGTCCAATTGGAAGAGTTGTATCTCTCCTAGCAATCAGACTTGACGGGAACTATTCCCGATACGACTTGGTAGCCTTGGTCGGCTGAGAAAAGCTGGAGTTGGAATGGCAACAATCTAACAGGACTATCTACCGGAGTCATTGGGAAATCTAGTGCTACTAGAAACAATGTATTTTGGGTCAAGATGTGACAGTGGATTTGAACTCTCAGGCCCGATCCCTGACAGTTTGGGGAACCTTGTCGCCTTGCGGGAACTGGATTTATCTGATAACCAACTCACCGGACCGATTCCCGTGTTGGGGAAGTTGACAAAGTTGGAGAGACTTGATTTGCAGAGGAATCAGTTGACAGGAACCCTGGCACACGTTGGTTTTGAAAACCTTGTCGATTTGACCAATTTGACTGTAGCCAACAATCGCCTGGTTGGGGAGATTCCTGGTTTCGGCACTTTTTCAGCGATGACAAGATTGGATCTTTCGAACAATGAGCTGACTGGACCAATTCCTGACTCTCTTGCACGCATGCATTACTTGACGTACCTAGACGTTTCACATAATCGATTGACCGATTCCTGATACTATCGCACTCTACTGGCTGGAAACCCTCGATATCTCCGCAAATCGCCTCACTGGATCTATTCCCGCATGTTTCAACGGTCTTCGCAACTTGAAGAGCCTTGATGTTGAAGATAACTTGTTTGAAGATAGTACTCTTTCAGATGCTTTGCAAAGTTTGATAAAGGTTAACTGGAAACACTGGTGTGCAGAATCTGGAGAATGAGGGAAGTACAAAGTCTGTTGTTGAAGTGATTGTGATGCTGACAGATGGGGAGTTGGATTGGGTACAAGAGAGATGTTTTGATGAGTCACAGGAAATTATCAATTAAAAAATTAGAATTGCTTTCATTATTTGTTGTATACAATCACGGAAGTTTGCGCAGTGGGACATTACCATCATGTCTGCAGTTTGACAGTGGAGCCTTTGTTTTCAAACTGGCGATTCATGTCTGCATTTTATATCGGTCCTCTGCTACTACCTCCATACAGACAGTAATATTTATGACCGTTGATTCTCCAAAAAAAAAGATTCAAATGGTTGAGGTTCACAATGACACTGGTATTAAAGACTGCTCCCTGAAGTCTTTTTCGACATCTTTAGTTCGATCGCACCAAAGCAAGTTGTGCAATTCAGGCTTCTGTCAAGACCTTTCGATGCTTGCTTGAACTCGACCCCTTTTGCCTTGATGAATCAATGGCAGAAAAGGTTCCCACCAATCGACAAGTTGCAGACAATGCTCACAAACGAGCATGTTATTCTCTTGCTCAAAACCTCACAAGGCTATCAAACTGCTTTCCCTTCTTTCTGTGGGCAAATGAGTTGCTCAGAATCCCCGACGCCTTGCGATGAGATGAATAAATAATATTTATTACTGAAGACACAATTCAACAATATAGCAAAGTAAGGCACCGAAGCAGAAGCAAAAGATGTGCATTATGGGAACACACATCAAGAGCCAACGTTCATTGAAATGCCCTGGAGGATGGAAATGACGAGAAAATGAAATGAAAGGGTCATTGAAGTAGCAGAGAGAAGGGATGCTAGAAGGGGATGGAGGGTGGGGTAGCTGATTTTCTGGGTCTCGGGGATCACTCATTTTCCGAATGAAAGAATAAACATCGTCACATTTCTTCTCTTCATTTCCTTGTCAATTCAGGATCCTCCCTCCTTTACATACCAAATGAGTTGCTCAGAATCCCCGACGCCTTGCGATGAGATGAATAAATAATATTTATTACTGAAGACACAATTCAACAATATAGCGAAATAAGGCACCGAAGCAGAAGCAAAAGATGTGCATTATGGGAACACACATCAAGAGCCAACGTTCATTGAAATGCCCTACCTGCCTATGTGTGGTTGTGAAGGTGGAGAAGAAGTGGTAAAAGAGAAGGAAGGAAGAAGAATTAACTGCATGAGGGAAGGAGCAACTATTATTGAAGAGAATGCGTAAAGAATGAATAGCAGGGGGCAAGGGGTAACTACTGCTGAAGAGAATGTCGGAGAGCAGTCCACTGTTGGACATATGCCAACCATGCATCAGATTTCCAGCGGCCAAGCAATTTAATGAATGCAGGGGATTTGTTCGACAAAGCCGCATAAGTAGCACCACCAGCGCGCAAAGATTTACTTCCATGGCGACATGAAGCCAAAGACGCAAGGTGGGCAAGAAACCATCGCCGCGAGGGATACTCAAGAGCTTGAGTCAAGAATAACTCCGGCAACACTGTGGAAGGCTCACGGCGCAGGCGGATATATTCTAAGACATGACGGAGGTGGTGACTACCGTTCCAAATGGAATCATCAAAGATCCGACACTGGGTACCGCGGGAATGAGGATCACCCTTATGGTAAGGGAGAGTGTACTCAATGTAACTTGGACGAGTGAGGGGAGGAACAACAACGTAATGAATGCTAGCAAGGGAAATGCGACGAGCTGCAGTGGCAGAAGCGTGGTTACAGTTTACAGGAGCTGTAAGTTCTGCTAAACGATGTAAAGCCGTGAAACCAAAGACGAGCATGGCTCGAAATAAACATCGATCATGCAACGAAGGAATCTTTGAGGCTTCGACTAGAACGGTACAGAATTCAGACCAAGTGAACAAATCTTGGAGAGGAAACGACTGCACGTGTTGAAGATGCCAGGACTTTTCAATACCAACTAAGACACGCTTGAGAGCCGGATGGGCACGGATGCGATCCCAGTCATGATATCCATATTGGGCGTAAACAGCGCCAACTCCAGCAAGATACTGTTGGACTGTTGAATACTTGTATCCAGAGTTCGCAAGCCAAGAGGCAAACAACGCAACCCGTTCAGCCGTACGTGGCATATGAGGACGTGTGGCAACATCAGAATGGGACTGAAATATCCTCCATAGACTCCATGCCTGCTCATGCGATCGACGGGTAGAGTATTCAACAGCATGGCAAAGGTAATCGTGGGTGGACTGTTGAAGAAGAGGTAGATTGACAGGCTGAAGTCGCTTGCGTGGGGCACAAAGTGGCTGTTCAATGCGGGAGGCAAACCAAGAGGGAGACATGATACTGAAAATTGAAATGAAATTGAAATGAAGTTGAAAATTGAAATGAAATTGAATTTGATAAATGAAAAATTGAACAAGATGTATATTGTGAAATGAAACATTGACGTTTGTAATGACAAACAGCAAGAGAAGCAATCCAAGAGCAGTAAAGGTAGCACAAGATGAATTCAAGGAGAATGAGAAAGCAGTGAACAAAACACAAGTGGGTGTGCAGGTAAAAGCGGCAATTCATGCATAAGTAGAAGGTGAACGGAGGTGGAAGGAGACAACTTGCTTAACGCATCAAGTTCACCTCGTGAGCCCAAATCAGCCATGACATTGTCATGAGTAGAAAGCCATTGAGGTCGGGTGGAGAAATGGGATTGAATTTCAAGATTGTTCAATGCCTGAAGAATGCTCCAATTCAAAGGAACAGACGAATGCAAGGAGTCCAGATTTGCAAAGACCCCCGTATTATCAGTGTATTGAATGAGTCGAAGGTGGGACTCAGTTTGCGCCAAGAAGGTAATGGCAACAAGTTGGGCATATAATTCCACTGACTGAATTATAACAGGTTGATGATCAGGGTAATAAAACTGTTCCGGATGTAAATAGTAGTAGAGGATGTCTCGTTGAGGAATCCAGAACGCAAAACCAAATAGTGTCGCATCCGCAAAAATATGAAGCTGAGCTTGTTCAACTGTCCAAGTCTCGAGTTCAAGATACCGGATAGGGGGAGCCGTCAAAATGTGGTTTCGAATCCAACACAGAGAATCATATGTGGACGAATTGATAGCAAAAGTAGCAGTTTTAACTTTCAACCGCATTTGAGAATAGATAGGACAGAAATGGGGCTTGAGACGCAGGAAAATGTTTGCAGCCCAATTCAAATACCCAGTGAGTTTGCTCCAAGTATTCAATCGAAAACATACAGCAGGACAAACAAGCCAAGAATCGAGGAACTCATTCAACTCAAGAAGTTGTTTGGGGGTCAGTGACAATACCATGGCAGTTGCATCAACTTGATACCCGACAATAGGAATATTTGGGCCCCAGACATCTTTTTCCGTAGAGATGGGAATTCCAAGCGACGTAATGAAGTGTTGAGCAACAATCATATCCTCAGGTTTTGTTTCCAAGGATACCAACTTCCGCTGGTAGGTCACTCCCCAAAAATCATCCATCATTACCAGGGAATGAATTCCCAAAATCTTGACTAAATACCAATTGATTAAGTGAGACAATGCACACCACCAGTAAGGACCACTGCGGCTACCAAACGAAACACATTTGTCCACAAAGAGAGTACATTCCAAAGAAATAACCTGAAGTGATTGCAGCAAAATATGCTGGGGAAGCAGACGAAATGCACCACGAACATCAGTTTTCCAAAGAATAACATGAGAGTCCGCAGGACAGAAACGGTGCGCATGTCGCAAAAGGGGAATAGTATTCTGAATAGTATCATAGTGAACAGTCGCATGCACATCTGGAATATGGTCGTTGAAACTAGCGCGTGTTGGAAAAGAGAAGTCATGGATCAATCGCGGTTTCTTCCCAAGAGGACGATCGACAAACAGCGATACCGACGAACAGTAGTCAGGTAAAACGCCTGAAGGAATCGGAGTAACACGAGACAAGGGTAAGTCTTCCGCAATCTTCTCATGGATAAACTGAAGATCTTCTGCAGAGTGCGGCAATTTTTGACGAACCCGTGGAGTCCGAGGACGATCCAAATAACCATCCCCCGCGAACATACCATTCCTCAAAGCTACGCCTAACGAATGGACAAATGACTGGTTTGGATGAATTCTGAATACTCGAAGCAAGTAATCAACACGAATTGGTGTTGACAACGAAAACGACTTGCATTGAGAGATAGAAGCCATAATTTTCTTATAGCGTAAATCATGAATAGGAGGTAGTGGGAGCGGTACAGCAACTTCCGTACTCAAAACTGAAGGATAAACAACATGTAACTGAGGAGTCTGAAGAAGGTTGCGACTCCATTTAGGAGAAAGGACTACTCCAGGATTTCGTAAAATGAAAGGATGGTTTGGATACGTAACCGAAGGAACAAAGCGAGACGGTGGTGTCAAAATACGAGGAACAGGACAAACAGGCGACGAAGTAGAAGATGGAAGAGGCGGACGAACTGGATGAAAAAGATATTTTAGAGTGTCTTTTTCAGGCGCTTGAAAGAAAGGGCTCCCCAGAGTGAGTACTGGAGGCCGAATGAGTAAGACACTGTTTTAACTTGATGTAGCAAAAATGGCAACAATGATTTCGGGAACAGTGCAAATCAGAACATGCAGGAGTGCGGTAATTGTAGTTATAACAAATAGACGCAGTACGACCATTCATCAAAACAGGTGGCATAGCGGTGAATGCTGCTTCACGTTCTTTGCGAGATGAAAATGAACGATCACGATTCCCGAACGTAAGAGGCTCAGCAGGAAATTTTGGCTCAGCAGTAAATTTACGCTTTTGCGTGGAACTGTGGTGTTTCGTTGTGATGATGTGTGGGTGGAGTGGCGCGGGGGAAAATTTTGCGTAAGATTCTGCAGGGTTTGTTGTGATGCAACTCTAGTCGGAGTTACGGGATCAGCCATGATACGCTGCCAATCATCCTCAGACGTCACGTCATCTTCCAGATCAATATCATTGTCAACCTGACGCACAGGCAAACGTGCAGGAGGTAAGACCGGAGAACGCGGAAACGGTCCCCATACGAGTGGAGCATTACGACGGGGTGGTGGATCCGCAGGGGCGGTGGGATGAATGAGCGATGCTTGGGCAAGCATACCCAACGACTGATGTTGGGAGGCAGCCTGTTGCTGTTGTTGATGTAGCTGATTTTCTGGGTCTCGGGGATCACTCATTTTCCGAATGAAAGAATAAACATCGTCACATTTCTTCTCTTCATTTCCTTGTCAATTCAGGATCCTCCCTTCTTTACATACCATATCACTGATATTGTTTTGAAGTTCCACAATGATAGCAAGTTTCCTCAACGCCTGATTCCTGATAAGTTTGGGGAGATCATTCAGCTGGATTCCCTGAATCTATGGTCCTGCGGCTTTTCGGGAAGGATCCCCCCTACTCTCGGAGGGCTTAGCTGTCTAACAAATCTGGACCTCAAGTCAAACCGGCTTTCTGGGGATATTCCGCCGTCGTTGGGCAGTCTTACTCAACTACAAATTTTGGATTTGAGCCGCAGTGGCGCAGCGAGCGGCTGCACGCCGCTGTCAACGTGCACGCGCACACTTTTGGCAAGGCGCCACACGCCGCCGAGTGGGAGGAGGCGCTGCCGCTGATGTGCATCGCAGTGAACGCGCACGTGAACAGCAACAGGGAATTCTCGGCGATACAGGATCTGCTCAAGAAAATACTGAAAGTGAAAGTCCGCTCCATCAGATGGGATCAACCAGTGCATGACAAAAACACACCGCTCCGCTCACTTATTGACCAACGCGCTGTCTCCTGCAATGTGGCGACGGCTGCCCTGCAAACACACACACACAGGTCCGTCTAGCACAGGCTCGATTAAAAAGAAGATGAAAATCGAAGAGCTGGAAGTCAAACTCAAACTGCTGACTGAAGTGCATAATGTGAATCCAATGGATCTACCGCAGGGAATCGCCTGGAAGAGTATCGATGCAGCTGCCATGGCGCCATTCGCTTCCATGCAGGCATTTGTGAACTCAAGTTCTGGTAACACCCTTTCAATTGACATCAACGAGAACGAGTTGGTGCTCGAATCACTCGATCTGAAGCGAGAAATCCAAGTCATCGAAGGCTTTCCTCCTGGCCAGCAGCGCCTCATGTACGATGACAATGCATTGGACAATGACTACTCTCTCCACAGTAAAGAGGTTGAGAATGGGTCTACTGTGCAGCTTCTCTTGATGCAGTGTGGTTGTTAAATCGAATAAATGCTGTTTCAAAAAGAAAAAACTATCATCAAATTCAAATGTTTCACACTGACATTGGTCTCAAAGACTGTTCCCCTGAAGTCATTGTCGACATCTTTAGTTGGATCGCACCAAAGCAAGTTGTGCAATTCAGGCTTCTGTCAAAGTCTTTCGATGCTTGCTTGAACTCGGCTGCTTTCGCCTTGATGAATCTGAAAAGGTTCCCGCCAATCAAAAAGTGGGAGACCAGGCTCAAAAAAGAGCATATTATTCTCTTGTTAAAATCCTCACACGGCTATTAAACTGCTTTCCCTGCTTTCTGTGGACATATCACTGATATTCAAGACCCTGTTGGCCTTGACTATAGCCTGGTTCCTCTTCAGTTGAATGATCAGTTGGGTGAAATGAGTCAGTTGAGATCGCTGTGTCTGTGGCCCTGTGGCCTTTCGGGAAGGATCCCTCATGCTGTATGAAATTAATAAAGAGATTGTTTCTCTGGTGGTGGTGTCAGTTTCTGTCTAACTTTCCCTTTATTACGAACCTGGTGGTGGTGTCAGTTTCTGTCTAACTTTCAAACTGACAATTCCACCCCATCACCTCCAACACAATGAATAATGAATAAATAAACAATGAATTATTCCCGCTACATTGTCACCCCAACAGGACTTGTGTTCTGTAAGTCTTGGTTTCCTTCTCACTCCTCCTCGATGTGGTGAATCCCGACTTGTATCCCATCATCGCTCTAAACTTCTTGAACTTTTCGATTCCCAGCGGCTTCGTCAACGCGTCTGCGACCATATCGTTTGTGTTGCAGTATTTGACTTCGATATCTTTGCTGTTGATGAATCCTTTTGTGGAGTGGTAGCGTATGGCAATGTGTTTGGTTCGTGCGTAGCTAGCTTGATCCTTTGTCATGCTAATGGCTGCTTCATTGTCTTCGTAACATATTGATGGTTCTTCGACTTTCTTTCCGATAGACTTCAAGTATTGGCGATGGTACATTTGAATCACGGCGCCTTCGTTCAATCCCACATATTCGGCTTCAGCTGTAGACAGCGTGGTGAGTTTTTGAACTTTGCTGATTCCTGCGACTAGCGACCCATAATAGAAGAAAGCTCCTCCTGTTCTTTCGCAAAACTGACGTCGTGGTAGCTCATTAGCATCGTCTCGCTGCGTTTTCCAAGAGTTAGTGCTAAGTCCGCTGTTTGATACAGGTGGTACAAGATTTTCTTCGAGAGTTCGTAGTGCGTTCTTCTTCCGTTTGACATGAATCTTGCCATCATGTTGATGTGTGGTAACGTATCCTTTCTTGTGATGGTGGTGTGTAGCAGCGATCCAATCAATTCTTGAAGTGGTAAGGTCCCGATGACTCATGGATCCTCCTCCTCAAAGGTGAGGTTGACATCCTTATCAAATGGTATGTCATACTTGCGACTTACGGGCATCGGTCCAAACTGCTGCGCCATTCCCATAATGTAGTCGTATTGGTTGATGTAGATGAGACGCTTGGCTCGATTGCGCCATAGGTTCAAGCCCAAGAATTTTTCCGGGTTCCACTCGAATTTCATTTGGAATCTTTTCTTCAAAATTTCAAGTGTCTCTTCAAGTGCTTGTCTCTTCCCCCTCATCAACCCATCGTCGACATGCATCGCGAGCTGCTGCTCACCTTTCTCATTACGTTTGATGTACTGCTGCGGGTCTTTCGCCGACTGTCTGAATCCGCACACTCTCTCAAGGTACGTTGTTAATAATTTCCCAAATTCAAACATTGCGTCTGGTCGACCGTATAGCTGAACAAACACCTTAAAGACCATTCCGCTTGTGCTTTTGCCTTCTCTGTTCTTGTAGTCTGCCGGAATGGTAATGTAGAATTCTTCGCCTTCTTTTACGGGTGTTGTTGTGAATGCTTGGCTAATATCAAATGTAACTAGCTCATTGTCTTCAATGGCTGCGTCTACGAGGAACATGAATAACGTGTCCTTCGAGACTACCGATGCGCTGGTTTCGCCGTATTCGTCCATCAAGTCCCCTCTGACGCAAAGTCTTGATTTCTTTCTGCCATCTTTCTTTGTGACGTAAGTAGTTCTTGACTGTATGACTTTCGCGTTGGTGGGACGTGGGACCATTTTGATGCAATTGTTGTCTTCTAACGGCCAATATTCTCCTTCGTTTGCAGATTTCGACCAATCTCCAAACTTTCCCGACATTGCTTGTTTTGTGTTCAATGGGTCTGTGACTTTATCCGTTGTGCTTGTAAGTCCCTTTGCTTGACTCATTAAATTTCCAAGTGCTGAGATTTCTTTTGCCATTTTTCCAGCAGGCTTTTTGGACTTGTCCTTCTCCTTTTTCGCTAAAGCCATCCGCTCCATATGTCTACTCAGTGCTTCGTCGTTGCGGTTCGGAGCTGTGACTTTGGTGGTTTCGGCTTCTCGGGTTTTGGATCTTGTCATTATCGGCTGTTTGGTGGGTACCGGTGTCTTTTCTATTGCCGGCTTCTCTTCTCGTTCACTTTCTGAATCACTTGCTATTACAGGCGGCTGCTCTCGTATTATCTCCGTTGGTCTTGCCAGGGTCTCTGTTGAGATCGAATGAGAGTATGCCGGTTCTAGCGGTAAGGGATTTTCAATTCCACTTACCACGGATTGCGCGCCTGGATTAAGCTCGGACGACTCGCGACTCGTGGGGGTATCTATGACTTGTGCTTGTGGCCTCTTCTTTGTTGACGCTTGAGCTTGGCCCCCCACAGTCTTGTCATCTCTGCTCGCACCAGGACTTTCACGAGCCTTCAAATTAGCAATCCGTTGTGAACGTCTTACATTGGAGCGGTGGTTTTCTTCTGCGTACAGGTGAATGATTGCTGCTTGGTTGTTGATTTGCTCATCGTCATCTGAATCGCTTTCCACTAGATCTGGCTCCTCCTCAGACTGTTCTTCTTCATCTTCGCGCGTCATGGAGTCAATTTCGTCTATCTGTATCTCCTCCTGAGTTCCGGTTCCGCGAGGTATGTTGATTGGTTCATGTTCTTCTCTTGCTTCTCCAAACATTAAATCCATTTCCTTGTAATATTCTCGGATTTCGTTTTCTGTTGGAGCGGTCCCGGTTGCAGTGTCTTTTCTGCCGTAAGTAAAAGAATTTTGAAAGAACTTTACATCTCTTGTGCTGACTATTCGACCTTTTGCTGTGTAGATGTAGTACGATGCCCTTTTCTTGTCGTATCCGATGAACATTCCGCGCGCGCCATGTGGCTCGAACTTCTTGCGGGTTTCGGGTGGCATGTAGTAAATTACATCACAGAACGGAACTTTGAGGTGGTCCAAATTCGGTAAGTCTTGACTGTAGAATATTTCGTATGGTGACTTTGACTCATCTCCATCTCTTGGCAGGTACGGTCTGATGTATTGATGGCAGTAGTTTTCAAAAATACTCGCCATTCCCCACCATTCAAGTTCCACGTTGCCTTTCAACATTATCGCCATTGCTCCGAGTTCGTTGGTTTTCATGCGGTTCTCGGCGTCTGGATTGCCGCGATGATAATATGGTGGACTTTGAGTATCGGTGAGTCCCTCTTCCGTATTGAACTCTTGTTGTTCATTCCCGATTGTCCCTTTCCAATTATCTGTTCTAATTTCCAACACTCTTTTAGTACCAAAGAATCTATCGATCCTCTTAACGGTTTCTCGGATGTGCGCTTGCTGTTCCGCGCCTTGGTTTCTGGTGATACGTAAGTCCGTCAATCCGCTTGCTGAATCAACTATTATTGACCGGTATCTTCCTCCATTACATCCTTTCGCGGGTACTCGCATTTTGCCGCTGGAGTCGTGGCTAAGCTTCTGACCAGGTAATTCATCTTTCCTGTCGTCTTTGCTTCGGTCCGGGTGTCTCAATGGAACCATTTTCGCCATGTCACAGGCGATACATTCTTCGGAGTCATTGACTATGGTGTATCCTTGCACTTCCAAAGTCTTCCATAGTTGCTTTTCGGATTCCCCTTTTCTGTGACCGTAAGTATTGTGGATCCAACTTCTTTGCAGATTTTTGACACTTTTGTTTTTCGGTCCGTAGTATGCCTTTGTCTTCAAGCTTTGGCGAACTTCTTCTTTTTCGTCTTCGGAAGCCGGTGTAATGTAAGCGTAATACAACTTGTTTGGCGATGCAAACACTTCGACAAATAACTCGTCTTTGTAGTATATCTGCTTCGGCTGTTCCGTGTTCTCCCGCTTGGTAGGCTGGCCGATGTCCATCAGTTCATTGGACTTGAAAGAATCTTCAGCAATGACGTTTTCCGCGTACTTTGGCTGAAAGTTGGCATCCGGAATGGTAACTACGACGTATTTGTTGGTTTTCGTGTTGTGTAATCTAAACACTCCCACTCCTTTGCCTCCAGACGTGATCATATTTCCGCCAATTGCCTGGGTATCAACTTTTCTTGAACTGTCGATGGTTTCTTCCAGGAACCATTTTGTATGGATGAATCCAGTTGACGTTGATCCTCCATCAATAGCAGCTTGGGTAAGTGTTCTTTCTTTCTTCCCGTTGGTAATTGCCGCTAAATATGTTCTCCCCCAATTTTCGGCGTCGTTGCTGTTGTAGGAAGCCGGTTGATTGATTTGGGTATGCGACGTTGGTCTTTGCTGGTTTCCGCCGCTCTGTTGCTGTTTCGACTTTGGACAACTTTGGTTTATGCAGCGTCCGTATTGCCGTGGACCAGTCTTGGTACAATCCTTCGCAAAGTGACCAAGTCCTCCGCAATGCCCGCAAATTCTGTCTTCAATGCTGGGTCTTTGGTAATCGTTCTTTTGATTACCATTTTCATTTTGGTTATTCTGACGGCTTCCATTATTTTGTTCCATGAATATTTTCGCTTCAAGCCCCAAATTAATAAAATCCACTTTTTGTTGATCGTTATATTCGGGTTTCTTGTTCAATTTTGCCACATCGTTATAGGACTTGATGCGGTCGGTCTTTTCTTTGATGTAGACCTCGATCGGGTGAGTGACTCCATTTGGATCTGTTTGCTTATAATTCTTCATAGCGATGTCCAATTTTTCTGGGGTCGTCTCGGTGGCACCTCTGATTGCCACAATCATTTCACTGAAAATCACGTGACTTGATTTCTCAATTTGCTGCGTGTAATGCCTCATCGTTTTATCCACGCGCCTTCTTAACACCAATAAAGCATCTGAGTCGTATTCTTCCCACTTTTCTTTTTCCTTCAAGTATTTCTCTACTGCGTCCTTGTTGGAATTGTCAGCTTTCGCGACAATTTCCACAGGGGCCTTGAGGGTGCCTCTCATGCATTCAACCGCCTTGATCTTGCTGTCACTGGCCAAACAGGCATTTTCAGTTTCGTAGATCCAGTCCTCGAGTTCGACGACTGTGGTGCTGATGCTGAGGTGGGTGGTGCCTCCAATTTTGAGTGCTTCGATCAATCTGTCAGTACGATCGTTGTTTTGTTTTGCTGCCATTCTCGCGTAGCTTAAGACTCTTAATCTGAAATTAATAAAGAGATTGTTTCTCTGGTGGTGGTGTCAGTTTCTGTCTAACTTTCTAACTGACAATTCCACCCCATCACCTCCAACACAATGAATAATGAATAAATAAACAATGAATTATTCCCGCTACATTGTCACCCCAACAGGACTTGTGTTCTGTAAGTCTTGGTTTTCTTCTCACTGTAGGGAAACTCAGCCAACTGACTAAACTGGATCTCAGGTCAAATCGTCTTTCTGAGGATATTCCGCCATCCTTCGGAAACCTTATCCAGCTGAAAGTTGTTTTGATGGGATCAAATTGCCTTACTGGGCCAGTTCCTTATAGCCTCGGAGAACTGATTCAGCTAACAATACTGGAGATTGAGCACAACAAGCTTACTGGTCCACTTCCTGAATCCTTAGGGCGTCTCTCCTGTTTGAAAAGCTTGAACCTGTCTTTTAATGAGCTTTCAGGAAGCATTCCTGAAGCGTTGGGATGTCTTCTCCATTTAGAAACATTAGCTCTCACAGGCAATCGGCTTACAGGAACCATTCCTGAAACGTTTAGCAATCTAGCTGGTATTTCAAGGCTGATGCTAGGATGTAATCAACTATCAGGGCCGATTCCTTCCTTTTTGGGAACCCTAGTGTGCCTGGAGACACTGGATTTGGCGTCCAATCAACTGTCTGGACTAATCCCCGAAACGTTGGGAAGCCTTGTCAAACTGCAGGATCTGTCTTTATCTGAAAACCACCTGACTGGAAGTGTCCCCATGTCATTGGGGAACCTTACCGAACTGACAGTTCTGCAGTTAGACAATATGTTAGAACCAGATAGTCAATAAAAGACTTAAGGGTTCTTGAAGGCACGAGGGCTTAGGGGGCACGAGGGCTTGTCCAATAACGGCTTGAGGTCACGAGAGACGGGATCGAAGAGTTACAAAACTGAAGACTAACACAGAATGTATTGAAACTGAACTAAAACTCAGAGCAGAAAGCTTGCTATTTATGCAAGTTCTGGAATTTCAAATAACAAAAGTTCAAAACAGAAAACAAACTGAAAATCAAATAGAAATTGTGATAGCAAGAGTGATAGCACAATAATATGTGAAATCAAGAATGATATCACAAAATGAAACAGAAAAACTTAGTAAAGTGACAAATCAAAGATGACAAATACAAAAATAGAAACTTAAAGTAAAATGTTACTAGCGGGGATCGAAGCCGTGTTTCCACCGTGAGAGTCACGTGTAATGACCACTAAGCTACGGTAGTATAAAGAAATATCACTATAAGACGGGTGATTGCTAACACAATAACCAGTTAACAGGCTCGCTGTCCGAAATTGGTCTAGGGCAGCTTGTAAACTTGGCTGTGCTGAATTTATCAGCAAATCAATTTTCTGGAGAGATTCCTGTTTTGAGTGGTTTGGAATCAATTGAGTCTTTGAATCTAGCAAGCAATGAGCTGATTGGAGTCATCCCTGAGTGGATTGGGGACCTAAAAAGTTTAAAGCTTCTGGACTTATCGGATAACCAGCTCACGGGCACCCTTCCTGATACTATTGGTTCACTCTGTGAGTTGGAGAGTCTTGATGTTTCTGGAAATCAGTTCACGGGACGGATTCCGCCCTGTTTTGAGAGTCTTGGTGAGCTTGAATACCTGAATGTGAGAAATAATCAGTGGACAGATGCTAGTATTTCTGTGGGTTTGTCTCAGCAACTTGGCACATCTCGACAAATTCATTTGGGGTTTAAAGTGTGATGTTGATAAAATGAGTGTTTTTGATTGCTTTTAGTCATCAATATTATAAAAGATTTATTCTGAAATCGTAAGGGTTGGGGTGACGGGGAGAATAAACTAGTCCCTTATTCTCTCCGAAAACCAACACCGCATCTGTATCTATCACTATTTGAACTATTCACTTCAACAACAGCCGTCACACCCCCCCTCATTCTCCAAATGCTGCATTCCAGTTCACCTCTAATGAACTTTGCAAATCATCTGAAAAAGTCTCAACTTCCAACAAATTATCTTCAACAAAAAGGCTTGTCAATTTGTGAAGACCATCAAAACTTGAGGGAATCGATCCAGTGAGACGATTTGCCGAGACATTAAGATATTCCAGCTGACGGAGTAAGCCGATCGAATCAGGTATAGGCCCAGTCAACTGGTTATGTGACAAGTCCAAACACGTCAAGTCCAGCATGCGTGATAGGGAGTCGGGAATTGGTCCAGTCAGCCCATTGTATGCAAGAACCAATGAATTCATCTTTTTCAAAGCACCCAAATCAGGAATCTCCCCAACCAGGCGATTCTCAGCTAAATTCAACTCGGTCAAATTGACAAGGTTTTCAAAACCAACATGCGCCAGCGTTCCTGTCAACTGGTTCATCTCCAAATCAAGTTTCTTCAGCTTGGTCAATTTCCCCAAGACGGTGATTGTTCCGGAGAGTTGATTGTCGCGTAAACACAGAAACTGTAACTCGACAAGGTTCCCAAAACTATCAGGGATCGGTCCTGTTAGTTTGGCTTCCCCATAATCTTTTCCACCCAAAAACATCCCTTCTAGTCTTACTAGATTTCCGAACGAGTCAGGAATACATCCTGTGAGGTTGTTGAAACCCAACAACAAGCGTCTCAACTGAACAAGGCTGCCAAGCGTATTGGGAATACTTCCATCAAGTTCATTGCAAGAGATATCCAACTCTTTCAATTGGACAAGATCTCCCAATGTTTCTGGGATAATTCCAGACAGCAGGTTGTGGGATAGATTTAAGCGTTCTAAATGTGCAAGACGGGCAATTGCTTCAGGAATCGGACCAGTGAGTTGATTGGATCTCAAATCCAAACGGTTTAGCTGAGCAAGACTTCCCAAAGACGGAATCCAGAATGATTTGAAGGGAGCTCCAGTCTTGTCAGTTGGCTGAGCCCTCCGAGAGTATGAGGGATCCTACCCGAAAAACCGCAAGACCATAGACTCAGGGATTTCAGCTGAATGATTTCAGCTAACTGATCAGGAAGCAGGCGTTGAGCAAACTTGCCATCATCATGCAACTGCAAAAAGATATCAGTGACATGCCCACAGAAAGAAGGGAAGGCGGATCGGTAGCCAACAGAAGATTTGACAAGGAGAGTAGCTTCTTTCTCTGTGAGTCTGGTCTGCCACTTGTTGATTGGGGGGAACCTTTTCAGATTCATCAAAGCAAAAGCGGTTCGAGCTCAAGTAAGCATCGAAAGATTTTGACAGAAGCCTGAATTGGACAACTAGCTTTGGTTCAATCCAACTAAAGATATCGACAATGATTTCAGACGGACAGTTTTCGAGACCAGTGTGCATTTGATTTTCTTGATTCTTTGAAATCAAACTAAAAAACCAAAAACAAATCAAAGAATGGACAGCGAATTCGCCACTGAGAGCGAAGCGCTGCGCTGTTTTGCGGCGTTCGAAGCCGCTGTTTCCGACGCGCCGCTTGCGGACGCCGCCGCCGCCGCGAAGCTGCGCGAGTTTGCGCGGCTTGTGAGTCGCAACGAGGCGCTGCGGTGTGTTACTTTGTTCTTCTATCTTTCTTCTCTCTTCTCTCTTCTTTCTTCTTTCTGTGTTCTCTCGTCTTTCTTCTATCTATCTGGCTCTCCCTTCGACTCGCTTCTGACTTCAAACGGCTGACAGAAAGAAGCTCGGCATCATCCCTGCGCTGTTCCCGCTCGTTGCCCGCTTGTTTGCAACTCTCAGAGACTCAATCACCAGCGTTTTTACCGTCGACCCGCAGGCGTCTTGCTCTGACAGCAGTAGCGGCAGCGCAGGCCAGTGCGGATACTCTAGCTGGAAGGCGGCAAGCAGCGCCTCAGAGTTGACCACGGCCGCCTTCCATTTTGTTCGGAATCTGTGTGCCGCTGTACCCGAGAACCAGATCCTGGCGTGGTTCGTTTTGTTTTTGTTTTGTGTTTCTTTTGATCGCTAACCTTCTCTTGAAGTCAATCTGGATGCTACAAAACACTCGAAGAGATTATGTCCCATCTCGGGCTTTGGTTGCAAACCAACAAATACAATTCTTGTCCCGATATAAAAGCTGTTGGTACGTTGTTTGTTCAAACAGGGATTGGTCCATTGATTTCAAATCGCAAACTCAACACAGCCTACACTTGTATTCAAATGGGTATCCAATGTCTAGCCAATATGATGACGTCAAATCCAATCGTTCAAAACAAAATATGGCCATCGATTCTTTGGAGACAGCACCCTTTTGATGTAAAACTCTTGAATATGCCTTTCTTGGGACTGTGTAATTTAAAGTCAGAGTCCGTTTTTTTCTAGAACTCTATTGGATACTTCTGATCCGAAAACCGTCAAATATGTGTTACTGTGTGTATACAACTGTATCTTCAATGACTCGAAACGAAGGTTCGATAATCCTGTCAGGAATATTACCTTTTGAAACTTACCCAAGCCATTTACAGCTCACTGATTATCCAAACGCCACTTGGCCGGAAATTACTCTTTAAAATTCTCACGCAAATCGATTCAGAGCAGCCACATCAACAACAGGAATCCACTTCCTCATCATCTGAAACCGACAACTTTGATATCATCTATGCAATCTTCAAAACTCTGACCACAGTCCCTGCCAACCGAGTCACGTTTTCAAGTCTCTCTGTCTCTTGGATAAGGAAACAGCCCCAACCGATACCAACGACAGCAAAAAAATTTATTTGAATACTCTGAATAGAGCACATGTTGTCTTCTTGAAGCTCGTTGACGGAGACATGTCGGCACAGAGCACAGGGACATTGTTGTGGGGAGACTCGTACCTCAAGACTGTCGTTTCGTTAATGGCTGTATTGGTTTCTTCTTTGGAACGGTTTTCAAATGCAATCTCGTCATTGAAATCTTCGGCATCAACAGCAACTACAGATGATTCAATGGATGTCGATGGGGCCGCCTCCTCCTCTTCCACGTCAATTGATGGTATTGGTTCCGATTTGGAAGGACTCGTCTTGTTGCTTGCGTATTTCAGTCGGATTTTGGGCGGTGCCGAGCAAGTTTCACGAGAAGCTGCTGTCACAGCAGTAACGGATCCGTGCACTTGCTGGTCGTCTGCACTGCGACCGCCAACCCTGGACAATGCGGGAATCACTGAAGAACTAGCCATGAATATCCGCAGGAAATGGATCACGAGTCTCGGGCTCATTGATTCCATTGTGAAACTGTTGGTTGTTGCTGGGAAAATCCAACCCCCACTTGTTGGTGGGATTGGGAAAACGTACGGCGCCGCCGCAGCAGCCACCGCGTCACCCAAAATCCAAGAAGTAAAAGATGAAAAAACGGAACAATTGGTGCAGGTTGTAACAAAGGGACTTTATATGATGAAGGGGGACTCCATCAAAGTGATTTCGAATGTTTCCTTCATGTGTAAAGAGGCGCAGGATCAAGTTCGACTGGTTGGTGGGATTCCGGTTGTCTTGAGTCATTGTATTATTGATGATTCGAATCCATGTGAGTAGTGCGGTTGGATTTTTTTTTACGTTTTTCCTGACCTTTGTGGCAAATAGTTGTCAAGGAGTGGGCAGTGTTTGCGATTCGAAACTTGTGTGATGGAAACAAGGAAAATCAAACTCTGATTGAGTCGATGGAAGCAGTTGGGCTTCCTGAAGGGCAGAATGAAGGTCTTGCGGCACATGGGGTTCGAGCTGGATTAAGCGCTGACGGGCGAGTCAGGATAACACCTGTAGATGCAGAATGAAAATAATAAAACAATGCTCATTTAGAATAATATCTTGGTTGCATTTTTGCTTTTGCGAACAAAAAGGACTATTCAAAAAGTATGCCACATTGCCAGGATAAAGTCTTAGGAAGATAGGAAAACTATGTGCCCACTTAATCTAGTACTATACGATTGCTTAAAAAATTCCATTTAACGTTGTTGACGAAGTCTGGTCCAAGAACCGATGCACTTTTTCATCAACAGTCATTTCAGTTGAATCCATCAAGAAATCAACCTCGTCCTCGTCCTCATCCTCCAAGTATCCCGCCAATGCCTCGGCGCCACCTCTCATGTGAACAATACGCGCAATCAGCTCATGCATCTTGACAAAGAGTTTAGCTGGTCTCGAATGCAACGTACCAATGAAAAGAGGCTGATTGTATGAGCTCTTGTAGTGTCCTCCGAATCCAAACGGATACGCAACCCAACGACCAGTCGTATGATCCTTCAATAACCCATTGTTCTCCACCTGCATCGCGCGATACACAGACAGATTAGTGTCTTTGTTCTCATCCATCTCAATAAACCAATCAAAGTTTCCGAATAAACTATGTGCTGTGCTGCTGAGAAGAATTGCATTTTCGCAAGTGTCAATGGTGGTAAAGAAGTCAGCTGGAAGCCATGGAAAAAGAGCTTGAATAAATTGGCGGACGTCATGGGTTTGATTAATGAGACTATGTGGCACAATATGTGCAACCTAAACCTAATAGGGTAGTTGACATTCTGTTTGGGTTGTTGGTCGTTTGATTTCAATCACCTGAAATCCTCGGGGTTTATCCGAAACTCCCACAGCGTCAATGTGGCCAGTCAAGACACACTTTCCTCCATCCCTTTCCCGGACCGCTTTTCTGACTGCATCCTTTCGATGAATTTTTTTTTTATGTTTGGGACTGGAGCTCCCAGCCAATGAAACTTTCTTTGAAGTAGAGTTTCTTGGGGAACCAGAAAGAGGAGAGCTTGAAGTGCCACCATAAGAACTTCTCTTCCGTCGTGACGTTCCGGCTGAGTCAGGAGAGTTCGATAAGGAGTCCGAGTCTCCGTCAGAAGAACCTAATGGCGAGCCACCCCCTTTAGACAATAGCGGCTTGAAGAAGTAGGAGTGGTATTGGGATGCTAAGCCATCCAAGTCGTTAGCGGCGTTGATTTGATTGGCAACAACCAGTCGAGTCGCTGCGAAATTGGCATCTCCGTGAAGCCCTGGACCGTGCAGCATTGCATTGAGGGTCTTGTGCGTTTCCGAGGACGGGTCCAAGGTGGCGACGGTTGCTGTTGCTCGGTCCATTGTGAAACAATTCCATTTTTTTTACATAAAGAAGAAAGGACCCATGGTGAAAAGTTTTTTCTAATTAGTACAGAGAGTTTGAAGTTGGGCGAAAACTCATTTAAAGGCCAACAATATCAGCAACTATATTATCAGCAAGAAACAGCAAAAGAAACAACAAAACAGAATGAAAGAAAGTTACTTTCGAAATCATGGGATGAAAGAGAAAAAAAGAAGCAACATGAAAATGTTATAAGTGTACAAGAATATTTGGCGTAAAATAAAAACCACATAATTTACTCAGCAATGGCCACAGCAACGGCGTAGGATCCAGAGTGGCTGATTGTGATCTTGACGTTCTTGACCCCGGCCTTTTGAACAGCTGCCTTAGCATCACCGTGGAAGACAACTACTGGGGCCTTGCCCTCTTCCCTAAGCACTTCGATCTCTGCCAGTGGAGCGGCACTTCCCTTAGTCCAGACAGGTGCTCCAGTAGACAATGATGAGACAGCCTTGACAACGGCCTCCTTGGCGGCCCATCTCCCAGCAAAGCTAGATTGAGCAGAAGAAGATCCAGTGCAGTACGCGATTTCAGCAGCGGTGAAGTTGCGCTCGATGAAGACAGTGTTCTCGGTGTTGACTTCAGAAATTAATTGAACATCAACTCCAACACCTTGGCCTGCGTTGGCGGGTACAACTTGAGAGGCGGCAGCAATTAATGCTTGGGTGACTTCAACTTCAGCTGGAGTAGTGCGGAGAGTGTCATTCTTGATGCCCTTTTCATTGAATGACCAGCTGCCAGCGGTATCGCGCGAAGCTCTGGCAAGTGGGTTCAAGTAGACGCTAGATTGTTGGGCATCTGTGTATGGTGCGGCGTTCTTTACGCGGACAAATGGAGCAACTCCAGTCAAGGCTTCATGGTAGTATCTGTAAGAGGCAATTTGACGAGATTCACGACGAGTGCGGTAAGAAGCATAGTCGTTAGATTCCATGGCAGCAAAGACGTAGTCTGGGTGCAAGACAAGGACTTCACCACCAGCTTGACCGAAACCAAAGGACTTCAAGATACCAGCCTTAACACCATCAGTTTGGATGGTACGGGAAGTGTAAATAATGTGACGGAACTTGGAGAGGCGGTCCTCGGTGTTATCCAAGTTGCGGTTTCCTGGAATAATACCAGTTTCGAGAACTTGAAGAACTCCGTTCAACATCCATGCAGCAGCGGCTCCCTTGGGGTGACCAGTGAGGTACTTTTGGAAGACTGATGGCAAGACGTTACCCTTGCTTCTACCAAGGTGCTCCATTTGCTGGTTCAAGGCGGAAGACTCATTATAGTCATTAGCCTTAGTACCAGTTCCGTGGAAGGAAGCAACACCAATGTCGTCGACAGTCAAACCAAAGGTAGCAAGAGCTCCCTTAAGTGGGGAGATGCTTGAATCCTTCTTCCACCATTCGTGGCTCCAAGTGTTGAGCGCAGCCTTCTCCTTGCGGACTCCTTCTCTTTCAATGAAGTCGGTACGGAACTTGACGAACTCGTCCAAGTCGGTTTCGCCGTTCTTCTTGCGCTCTTCAACTTCATCAGCGAGAGCTTCGTACTCCTTGGCGACCCAAGACTTGACGTGTTCTCTCTCACGCTTAAGCTGCTTGGAGCGGTACTCGAAGTTCAACAATGGGCTGGTGAACTTTCCGTGGTGCTCACGAGCTGAAGTGAGGATACCTTGACCTGGAGCTGGGACTGAACGTCCGTTCTTGTCAGTAGCAGTGTTCACAGCGGCAATAACAGCACGGATTGGAACTCCCATCTTGATGGCCAAGTCGGCAGTCATAATGACGTGGATACCAGCTCCCTGGGCTTCCATGAAACCGGAACGAGTGTCAGTAGCTGGGCGACACATGTCTCTTGGCTCTCTTCCCTTGGCAAACTCTTCAACAGAGTTGGAAGTGGCCTTCATGTTGGCGAATTCCTGGGATCCTTCTTCTTGGAAGTCATCGAATCCACCACAAAGAACGATACGAGCCTTTCCACTGATAATGGTGTCGTAGGCAATGTCGACAGACTCAGCAGCGGTAGCACAAGCTCCGACTGGGGTCTTAATTGGACCAGATGAAGACAGCAAAAGCATGTTGACCCAAGCAGCCATGGTGTTGATGAAAGATTCCTGAAGGATATCTTGTTGAACTGGCTTGTCGACATAACGCTCCTAAACAAGATATTCTTCAGCACCGGGATAAAAAATCTCACGATTACCAACCTTAAAGATCTTCTGCATGGCTCTCATACCACCCATACCACCTCCAGAAGTGTTACCGACTTCAGAAACGTGAACGTACTGGTAGAACTCGTATGGATCAGTCACACCAGAAGTGATCAAGGCTTCAACGGTGGCGACAAGGGTGTAAAGAGTAACTGGGTCGACTTGGCTGACAATATCGTCTGGAATTCCGTAACGCTTAGCGTCCCATCCAGTTGGAATTTGACCAGCAACAAGACGGTCGAAGCGAAGCGCCTTTGGAAGGTAGATGTTGGCACCCTTCTTGAGACGGACAAAGTAAGCGCCGTCAACTTCCTCAATGATGGCGTTAGCACCGTGAGCAAGCTTGAAATGCGTCAGCCTCCTCCTTGGACGCTTCGATTGGTGCCATTTCAGTGGTAACAATGACTTCCTGGAGAAGCATCTTCTTGTTGGGGTTGTAACCATTGAAAAGCTCCGGCTCTGGAAAATTTCAAAAAGTCAGTATCGAACTAACAATCAACATCGTCCAAAATATATTTTAACTTACCGATCAAACGAATACCAGTGTGCTCCAGAATCTTCTTCTCGTACTTCTTCTTGACTTCAAAGTCCATGACTGGCTCTTGAGAAGCAACATCAATCCATCCAGAGTAGGAAGGAAGCTTCTTCAAATGGTCCATTGTGGAACTTGATGAAGCCCATCATCCATGCCATTTCGATACAACCTTCCAATGAGAATTCACCAGTAGATTCCATCTCCCAACGGGTTCTGGAAGAACCCCATGGTCCAACTTCACCAAAACCAGTAACAACAACAACCTTCTCCAAGTCAAGAGTGTTACGGAGGTGGGTCAAGTTCTGAGTCTTTGGAAGCTCTGGGAAGGCAAACTTCAAGTTGGCACGTGGGGTGACTCTGGCAGTGACCTGCTTGGCTGGGCCCTTGGTGGTCTTTTCGTCCAAAGACTTTTCGTGGGCAATAGCACGACGAATTTCGGAAGTTTCCATGAGTTCCTTACGCAAGGAGAAGGAGAACTTGTCCAGGTCCTTGACGTTGGAGAGACCACCGTTAAGATCAGCCCAGAGTGGCTCAGTGTACGAGAGCTTGACGATCGATGGGTGGAGAAGACCAATCAAGTTAAAGGCCATTTCGTGATTGGAGAAAGTTCTGGCACCCAAACTTTCAATACCCTCAGCGACAATGTCGTTGCTGGACATGAGACCAGTTCCACGAGTCCATCCGATAACAGCTCCGATAATAGTGAGGTAGTTCTTCCATCCTTCGGCGTGGAATCTGTTGAGGAGGGTTTCCAATCCAATCTTGGATTCTCCGTACAAACCATCTCCTCCAAAAGTACCGTGGTTTGGAGACAATGGCAACATAACAGCAGCTGGACGAGTGTCGTAAGCCATCTTCTGCTTCTGGATCTTGATTTCTCCCATCAATCTCACCAAGTTGGTAAGCATGATACGGTGAGCCAACTCAGATCTGGAATCGATTCCATCAATTTCACGACCTTGCACAGAGATGGCAGCAAATGGAATAACAAAGTCCAAGTCCCAACCCAAACCATTCTTGGGGTCCTTGTCGTAGATGTACTCAATGAGGGACTTGGTGTCCTGGAGGGAACCGGCATTGAATGGCACAACGAACCAAACGAGATCCCTTGGAACCGTGTCTTTCGTAGATGGAGCGGTAGTACTCAGTGGCACTTCTGGAGAAGCTAGAAGTGGTAACCAAGACGCAAGCTACCACCAGACAAGAGAGCCTTCAAGATTTCAACACCGATGGAGTCCTTTCCACATCCAGTGATGAGAACAGTCTTGTTCTTGAAGGAAACACCGTCGGCGGCAATGCTAGCCAAGACTTCAAAGTAAGACTTGGTCAAGGCAGCATCGGCTTCCCAGTGGGTTGGCTCATCCGCATTACGACGCTTGAGGTGAAGGAATGGAAGGTATTCACCCGTCAAACTCGTTGTCAGTCTTCAAGAGATCCTTGACTTCACCAAAGATGGCAGCAAGCTTGTCACGAGAAGCGGCATCCAGGTTCTTGTCGGAAGCATCGAGAATAGCCTTCAATTCGTCAAACTTGGTGTCCAAACCAGCTGGGGCAGCAGCCTTTGTAACCTTGGTCAACTCGGAACCAGTCTTCATGTCCTTGACGTATTCCTTCATGTTGGTAGCAGTGCGGCGCTCTTCCTTGTAGATAAGAGTTCCAGATTCAGAAACAGTAGTCTTTGGCTTGGTTGGGCGGTAGGCAACTAGATAAAAATAATTAGCACAAAAAATTATAAGCAAAGAAGTGAATGAAAAACCCAACTGTTCTTGTAAACTGGGTCACTGTTCAAAGCAGCCTTGCAGTTGTCCAACAAGATTTTACCCAACTCTTGGACACGAGCGTAGTTTTCACCCTTTTCGACTGGGCAGTTGTTGATGTAGTACTCCATGAAAGAGATCAAGCTTTCGTAGTCCTCGGCACGGTTCATCAAGTGGACACATTGGTTCATCAACTCACGGTCAACACTGGTGATACGACCAAAGATAATGTCGTAGTACAATTGGAGAGCATCTTGACGAGCCCAAGTTCCAGCTAGAGTCGAAGGTACGGGCCTTGAGCTTAGTGAAGGCTGGCTTGATTCCGTTTTCGTAAAAGTCTCCGTGCTCAGCGTTCCAGAGGTCGACTTGGCTTTGGAGGGCCTGGCGTTCTTCCTTTTGAGCGGTAAGAACTTCAGCGTGGCCGAGGAGGTCAATGTCCAAGTACTTGGCAAATTGCTCCATCTGGGAACGAATCAACAGATCGGTCTTGAGCTTTTGGAGGTTGAACTCTTCAGAGTTCATGACAGCTCCCCCAGCAACAGCAACCCCACCAGCAGAGGCACCTCCTCCAAGAGAGATTCCAGACTTGGCAGCGTAAGCAGCAGCGGCGCCATCCAACCAGGCCTTGGCTTCTCCTTCACTTCCGAGACGGGCGGCTGGTTCCAAAGTCAAACCGTGGAGAAGAACTCCCTCGGATCTCTTTGGTCCCAATCCATAGGTAGCGTTCAAGTGGGCCTTGACGGCGTTCATACCGAAACCAGCTGGCATCTTGGCACTGACCAACTTGTTGATGTGTCCCGAAGAAGTCTTACCCAAGTTTCCAGAGAAGTTGTTCTGAATGGCTTGAGCGACTTCGCTCAATGGGACTTCTTCAGCCTTGTCGGCAAGAACGTTTCCAAATTCAGCGCCAAGGTCTCCCAAGATTTCGTTCTGGAGAGTGGACTTTCCTCCAACAAGTCCCTTGATGGTGGCAGATCCAGAGACTTCAGCAAGTGGCTTCTTGAGCTTGTGGGCAATCAAAACAAACAAGACTTCAGAAGCAGACAATGGAACATCGCTTCAAAGAGAAATTTTAGCAAAACCGCCAATTCACCACAAACAAAAAACAAACCTAATTGGTCCAACAGCAGCAGGTCCAGCAGCAAAGGAAACAGCAGCGGCAGCTGGGGCGGCAGCAGCTCCAGCAGAACCAAGAGCAACACCAACCTTGGCACTGTAACCTTGAGCAGCACTGTCCAACCACGCCTTAGCTTCCGCCTCACTAGCAAGACGAGCAGCTGGCTCAACAGTCAAACCGTGAACCAAAACACCTTCAGAACGCTTTGGACCAAGACCGAAAGCAGCCTTCAAGTGTCCCTTGACAGCATTCATACCGAATCCAGCGGGCATCTTGGCACTGACCAACTTGGTGACCAAGGTAGTACTGGTCTTACCCAAGTTTCCAGAGTGGTTGTTCTGGAGGGCGGTGGCAACTTCCTTGAGTGGAAGCTCTTCGGCCTTTTCAGCCAACACGTTTCCGAATTCAGCACCGAGGTCTCCCAAGATTTCGTTTTGGAGAGTCGACTTTCCTCCGACAAGGTCCTTGATGGACTTGGTTGGTGCGATTTCAGCCAATGGCTTCTTGAGCTTGTGCGCAATCAAGGCGTACAAGATTTCACCGGCAGTGATTGGAGCATCACTAACACAGAAAACAAGACTCAGCAAACAGAAAAAAATGAAAAAAAAAATTGTTACTCACCCAACGGCACCAGCAGCAGCAGCTGGGGCAGCAGCAACTGGAGCAGCAACAACAACTGGAGCAGCGGCAGCAGCAACAGGAGCAGCAGAGGCCGCAGCAGCAGGAGCAGCAGCAGCCTCCTCAACAGCAGCATCCTCAAATTCGTAGTAAATATCCTTACGATCCTTACTAGTACACAACTGCACACGGCGACGAGTCACAGCATCATCATAAGCCTCATACTTCATCTTCAAAGTACGAATCGCCATTCCAGTCAAAACCGGGTTGGGTCCCACTTCAATCAATCTCTCCACCTCAAAGTTCTTGAAGATCAAATCCTGGGTCTCAATCCAACGAACTGGAGACGCGAATTGGTACGCCAACAATTCCACCAAAAGAGTCCATCCCAAAATCTGTTGCCCAACTGCAGTGGCGTTCTTGGCTTCATCCCAACTTTCCAAAGTCTCCTTCAATGGGACAGACTTGGTCTGCTTGTACGTCATTTCAAAGTATTCCTTGCTGATGCTGAATGGAATCGCAGTCAAGTTTGGAATGTACTTTCCATGCAAGAAGCTTCACATTCAATCGGGATGGGTCAAACGACTTTCTCAAAATCTCTCTGAAGGGAGCAACTCCATTCAACAAGAAGCTCGAGTGGAATGGAACGTCGATACCCGGGAGTGGGATCGTGGCAACACCACGCTCTGGAACAACGAGGCCACCGTCGGCAATCTTCTTGGCCTTGGCACCAGCAAGTGCTTCATCGCAAATATCATCCAAAACAGTCTCAATTTCGGCAAGAGTCTTGGTGCGCACCAATTCAATAAAGTTTCAAGTTGAGGCTCTTGATCTTGTTCAAGGTGCGACGCAAGACGTCCAAGTTGGTCAAGGAACCAGCCAACACGTATTGG
>JAIVFH010000222.1:0-46016 GCA_025765595.1 Obelidium mucronatum | reverse complement strand
GCTGTTCTTTTTTGGACTGAGTAATGTGAGGAGGAATAATTCGGAACAGTAATGTTTACTACGCGACAGTCAACCAACAAGAACTGCAAAGCACGGATATCTCATCATGGCTAAAAGTTGAGGCCTTGACTGACAATAACCCAAAGTGTGTCTGAATCGATTTGCCAAACAAACCCCGACCCCCTTTAATCCCAATCAGAAAGCGGAGCCTGATGGATGGAGGCAAAGAAGCCCGGACGACGGCTGAGGGCAGTGCCATCGCATGCCCCCTCGCCCCGGAACTCCTTGCGAAGCTCGCGGATATTCTCCGAGGCTGAAAAGCGGTCCGAGTTTGACGCGACGGAAAACAGCAGCCTTGGAATCAACCGCGTGGCAAGGGCTTTTGCAAACAGCCAATGCGCATCGTTTGCGGTGTTTCTGCCCGACTCAGACCAGCTGACCGAGCTACTCGAGATAGAATCCTGGGACCCCGTTGATTTGCTGATTTTGCCTTTTCACGGACTCATCAAGCTGGCTGTCAAAGCGCGTCCATCCGCTGTTGCAGGGAGAAAAAGCCCACCCGCATCAAAAGTTGTTAGGACTGATGGATTATACTCCAGGAACATTGGGAAACTATCAGGTTAGGAGAACAATTTTGTATGGAGTTCCAATCATCCAATCACCACCACAGCACCATGACGATAACACATCCATCAGCCGCTAAGGCTAATTTTGGCATCTAGAACAACATATCGGATTGCCGAGGTTAATGTTTTGGATCTTTTACGGCTGTTTCTTGAGAGACGAAGTCAGTTGGGACTGATGACGTTTGCAATGTTCATGCTGCAACAGATTACCGATGACTTTGCAAACATATCCATGCCTATCACTGGATTTTATTTTTCAAACTGTGTCGCAACTCAAAAGGTGTTCCCTTTGTTGACGGAGAATTTCATCAACCTATTCAAAGCACTACAAGAGATTTGGATATTCAACGATGCTCCAATTGTCATACTTATTGATGAGTTTGGTTTAACGTCCTGGGATCGTTTGCGAAACAGTATAAACGGCCTTGTCCTCAAGAATCCGTTGCTCCAAAGCAGTGGAAAAATCATTCTGCGACATAAGTAAGATGCTTTAGCAATCGCATGGACTAATTTCTTCATAAATAGCTCCGACCGTGCAATATTTGAATCACAAATGAAGCTATTGAAGTCAGAAATATCCTTTCGAAAGGACTTCAGTGTATTTTGCATTGAATGCGTCGATGCTCCTTTATCATTTCATGTGCTCAACCATATAGTCAAATTTTATAGCGGTCACAACTTCAAATATTGGATATCAATGTCGGATAAAATGGATTCTGTGTTTGATATCGCTCCAACCAAGTTAGCGGATGTTGCGGCCGATATGCTTGAAATATCAACATCTCTTCCTGTCGTTTCATGTCACCAAGTTGCAGAAAAGTCCTATGCATATCTTCTTTTAAATCAATTTACTGGAGAGGGGGTCTTACCAAATCATTTCGAAAAAGTGCTATCAGATCTGTCTGAAAACTCAGCGTTCTGGAGAGCTCATAAAAGTCTTTGAGAACCTTCAATCAAGCGACTTTGCGTCGTGTTTGTATGAAAAGCCCGAATTTCCAAGCTCTGCATTGCCGTTTGGTTTGGATCTGTTTGACAGTAACACCGCCTACTCCATCACGCAACTACTCAAGAATGCCCCCAAGCCAGAAATCCCTACTTTTTCCTCAATGAAGCTTGGGATACAGCACAAACGCGTGGGAGTCGCAACTAACCCTCCTCGCCAAGAATATTTGGGAAACCTAGCCTACAAGTAATCTGGGATCTCCACGCCAAAAATCTACTTTTTGCTTTTCGTTACAATAATGATTTGGGTACAGACCCCGATGCATTCTCCCCACCATTTCTCTCGATGTTGACATTATTGGACCAACTCACCGACGCAGCATTGTCCACCCTTGCAACACAATGGATATTTTCTCTATGGGCTCGAAAACTCGCCTACAGACTGTGAACTTATTAAGGACTTTGAGCGCTGGGTTGAGGTGTGACACATTAGCGTGTGGTTCGCGAAAAAAGTTGCTTTCATACCCAAAGATAAGACGGAATATATTGATTATGATCCGATTTGGTCATTGACGGATGAAAGGAACGGAAAGTTGTTTATATTCCTTTCAGACGGCCATCCGTCGATAGAGGAGGCCATATTACACTCCTTCATGAAGCATTCTGGACTCAAGACTGGTTTATGTGTGATGATTGAAGCTCTGGTTAGGTCTGAACCTGTTGTTTTTTTGTCGACTATCTTGTATGACTTAGCATTGCTTTTCACTTCACAGCGCGCAGAAATGAAACACTCCAACTTTACTATTCCGATTCCTACTCGCATTATTTATGAAGTTAGACTACGCATCGGTCTAAACTTCTGACAATGATCCGAAATTCAGCGACGTGATAAAATCAATTCACAAGACTGCAACGACAAAAGGCGAAGCCGAATACCTTGCTTCATTATCAAAATACATCAATCAGTGTATCGAGCATGTCCTTGTGACGGAAGAAGGTATTTCTACTGCAACCCTCTTTTGCACGCTAATCAGATTATAGCTTTCACCGATTCGATGCTAACTATGCTGGAAAACGAATATGCACCCACGAATTTAGCCGAAGAAACTCTTGTTGAATATTTTGGCCGGCAAACCAGATCGCTGGCTGGTCTGAGTGAGGTGGGGGAATTGTGCTCAGCAGTTAAGCTGTTGCTACACAAGTACACCTCAAATAACGAGAGAGAGCTCAGTTATGCACTTTGTTGTATCGCTTTCTCTCATCCGTAAAGTTTGCCGACATTGTGCATACCTGGAACTCGATTTGGCAATTACAGCCATGTCCACTCAAATACTTCCTGAAAAAGACCAAGTAGCTGTGTGCCTTGAAATGGCAACGACTCAATCAACACTTCAAGAAATATTCTGTCTCTCTAGTCTTCAGTTGGCGCAAAAGTTTCACGCTGCTCAACGTGAAAAGATGTTTGAGCTGAAAATTCTGAAAATGCCGAGGAACCCAATAATTCTGTGATAAATCTGGGGACGAACCCTACAAGAATTTGGACTTTAGAATGGGCCGAATGATTGCGAACTCGTATATTTACATATACCCGATTTTGATCGATTTACTGATGAAAGCGACGCTCTCGAGTGGTTTATTTCTAAGCGACAGAATGAAGGAAAAAACGCTGCAGGCGGCATCGATTACTATTTTGGGTAAATAAGCACCTTAAGTTACCGCCATTAGTCAATTAACTTAAATTCATGGACTCAGTCAGCTTTCCTTTTATCGGGGCGCTAATGAACAGCTTTGGTCGAACCATGTCGTTTTATTTCTATCAAATGAGTCTCACAGTAATGATTATAGCAGTCTCTCACCGTCTTGTGGCAGCATCTCTTTCCTTATATTTACTGGGCTGCTGGTCGCAGCATGCATTTACATTTGCATTGCTCAAGATTTGGTATTGATGGTAATGGGTGCGATATATGCTTTCCTATTTGGGTGCGTAACTCACAAGAATTAATTGAATGGTGTTCTAAAAGCATTACACCAGACTTTACATGATCATGTATGCAATCTTGGTCGCATTTCGAGATCCGGCTGTGGCGGTTTACAATTCTCCTGGTCCCCGTGCATGTATTCAAAGTATTCTTCTTCTATTACCGCCCCATTCTTTTGTCGGTTCATCTTGGTAAATGACTCCATTCCGAGCTCGTTTGGGCAATCTACGAAGGAAATATAGCTGCCGCCGTCATATTTATGCTGTACAGATATAGCAAGATATCAGAGAATTTCTTGATTGGCCTTCTGCTGTCCGAATCACGAGCAAAGAGCATATTTTTGCAGCATATGAATCTAAGTAAAGCGTCCCATCAAGCTTACCGAAGAAAGCGAAGAAGAAATGGATCGCAAAATGAGGTTGTGGGAAAGAAATGCGTCTGACTGGTTTGCTGAGCGACTACAAGAGGCTATCAAGTCGCCCATCAAAGGAATGGATAAGAGAATTAAAGATCGAATATCTCAACTGAAGTGGGAGCGGCCCTTGATGTCTTGGTTTATGGAGCGGAGTGCCGTTGCACCAAGCAGTATCAAAATGTTCAGCGCTGAATGGGACGCATTGGCAAAACAGGCCTTGGAGACACTCTCTCGAAAATATCAAGTAGACAAACTCAATCGTGGTGCTTTGTAAGCTACGGTTATCCTTGTATAATCTTGTGAAATAACAGGAAATTGCATAGGTTATTCCAACTAGAAGCTCCTGCGATTGTCTTTGGATTCCTTTACTTTGTGATCATCTTTATCGATAAGTTTTCCATCCTGTTTGGAACAGGAACAATTGAGAATCGTGATCAGCAGTATACCAGTGAAGGCCGGTCTTGCGTTTTGCCACGATTTATTTGTTATTATCTTCGGGTTTCTTGGAATTGACAATTACGTCAAGTACAAACAAATTGAATCGGTTTGAGTACGCTCCTCTCTCGACAGTCGAGCACCCTTATGAACTGATAAGAGAATATCAAGCTTACACAGAGCGCAATCTATCAGTCGGAGCTGAAAATTTTTGCAATAAGAGTCAGTGGTGTTTTGATTGTACTTTCTGGAATTACAGCGGGGTATGGATATTTTACAGACACGCTAAAGCAAGAATTTTTGACTTTTGGCACTGCTTCTGCGAGTATCACTGGGCTTCTTATTGGGCTATTTAACAAATTGTTTGTGGTAACTGATGAGCATTTGCTGAATAAGTATTTGGTAGTATCGATTGTGGCCGGTCTTGCTATATCCTCGACTCTTATTCGGGTCATGGATGATCAAGCGTATTCTCTTTTAGCAACGGGCATTGGATGTTGGGGCTTTGCCTTGTGTTGTCTCTTTGCGAGATATTCCGAAAGAACGCGATCGCCGTATTATGACATTTCCATCGGTATCTAAGATTCCTATTATATATCATTTAAAGTTTTCTTCTCTTATATTTCGTTCCTGTGTATAGGCCCTCGACTTAGAACATCTGGGCAAAAAATGATTGGCTTTGAAACAAATGAGCTCACAAACAGCGAATGCGAGCTCCTCTCAAAGAAACTCGCGTCTCAGAAAGATGGCATGCAAGTACACTCCCCACATTACGCAATCGGGTTGGAATGTATCGCTCTTCTCGAAAAAGCTATGCAGAATGCATCTCGTTTGGATCTCCATCCTTCTACCGCCTATGACTTTGTGCATGTGTTGCAGACGTCTCTTGTGTGGTTCAAATCCGGGACTTTGGTTGTTCGAGAGGTTCCTGGTCGTTTGAGCGCTTCTGGAGTAGAGTATTCGGCGATTGGTGTCAGTTTTGGAACGGCAAAAGACACCCACCAGAGCATCAAGAATGTCTTTTTTGAGGAATATGAGTCCTCAGAGGGATAATACAATCTTGGATATTTATGTGACCAATATGAATGGTCTCACAGCTATTGCCAAGTCCTTGCTTTTGACGGAAAGTATTGTGCATGAGGTTTCAGAGACATTTGGATGGAGTCACACCCGAGCATGTATGATGGAGGCTCTTCTGAATCGGTGCTGGAATACCGACTCTGAAGTTCCTCACCGCATTCAACGGGAACTAACGATTCTTGGGAAAAAGCATTGCGATCGAATTGTATCCAATACCGAATCTACTGTGACGCATTTTTCAACATTTGGTGTAGATGTGAATCGATTTTGGGGTCGCGAATATTTCTCCAATGATGAGAGAAAGTTTATTATCAGCGTCATCAAAGAATGGAACCAATTGGTTGAAAATGGAATGGATGTGAGTTGATCTCGAGTCTTTTTTTTTCGGTCAAGTTAGTTGTTTAAATCTGTTTACAGAAGTCGGACGTCAAACAGCTGTGCGCTGATATATTCGAACGCGCGCCGTCCACGATGGCCAAGAGTTTGAGCATTCTAATTTTTCGTTCCGAAAAGCAATTTGCTCCAATCTCTTTGTTTCTCGAACATTGCGTCCTCATGTCACAAATATCGCGGAAAATATGCAGTATGGCGAAAAATAATGCGGGAAAAACCGCAAGGCTGGCAGATCCTTCACTAGCCGTGGGTCGCTCAAATCTTCGACATTTATCTGATGCTATAAACATTCACTTTGCCGTTTACTATTTTGCAATCACTTGCGATTCTTCTTTTAGTCGTGAAGTGAGCCACTTGCCCGTATTCACTAGAATTCCACTATGTCTACTCTATTGTTTTAATCTGAAGATATTTGACTGTGTAAATCAAGTTCTCTTGTTTAACCGGAGCATTACCATCAAGGATTTACAACGGCGGTCTGAATTAGGAATTACTCGACGACATCACTTGAATGAAGGGACTTTGCGAGCCATCGAGGTGCTGGAAGGAGCTGACGTTCTTTACACGACGATTATTAATGCGCGCCAAAGTATCGAGGAAGATTTAGACTCCAATACAGAATATCTCGAACTCCATCGCTTTTCAGGGCCCAAACCAAAAGATTGGATTCCGAAAGATACAGACAAACCAATTGCCAAAGTCATGGTTGAAAAATCTTGCGAAGCATATAGAATCGTCAATGAAAAGTTCTTGAACAGCAAAGGAGAAGTGGGGAAAACTCATTTATACCACTACAATACCACCTCCGATATGCTTCCAGCGAGCAGATCTGTTTTTGATCGGGATGCGAAAAACAATGCAATTAAATTATGCGAGTCACCTGTAGAGACCCACGACTTTTATACCAGCGGTCCTTTGTTGGGACGTGTAAAATTTGCTCAACTCAAAAGAATCCACAAGGAAACGAAACAAGCCATGACCTTATCAGCTGAATTCATGTACAATATCCAAACGATTCCGATAATAAGTAAAACTCCCAGTGCTATTCTTTTTCAGAGAAAAGATTTACCGGGTTGGAAAGTTGTCGTGGAGTGTGTCCCGTTTTCAGATTCCGAATCGCCACTTCAGCCATTGATGGTCAAGTACAACGCCGGCGCTGGTTCAGAACGGATTTTGATAAAATACGATTATTCGCACCCTAAGCATACCGTCACTAAAGCAGTAATTGAATCCAGTGGATTGGCAATCGCAACTCCTGCAGAGATTTCAAGTAAGTTGTGTCAAGCTTAAATGTCTTGCCGCGTATTAAAACAGATACTTCTTTTGTTTTAGATGATGTTTTTGGTATCTTGCACCTTCTTCCTTTCAAAGGTGTAATGGACAGTTGCGAACTCGTCACAAGAGACTTGATACCTTTACGAAGAAAAAAGTTTTCTTGGTCATATCCGTTTATCCGAGTCGATGCAGTGGATTATTTTTCATTCCCATATACAACACGGCATCAGCGAGATATACTTTGGGCTACTTGGAGAGATGGGAAGATACCTGGAGTATTCGCACGAATACTGGATCAAAACATTCTCCGACGAGAACAAAAGCTTTATCAATACTGGATGTATCGATTTACAGGAAAACTGATGGAGGCTGTTCAATTTTTGGAAGCGAATAGAGATCAACTGAACAGCATTTTATATGTAGCTGATCGACCAGCCACCAGAACTCGTCTGCAGATTCGATTTTCTGACTTGTTGATTATGGGGAATGGTGGCGACAGCGAACAGATTTCATCTTTTGATCAGTCGGACAACGGCAATCTTCCCGATGATACACTTGAAGCTGTTTGTTTGGATAGTGGTACTTGGCCTACGGGTGGTGGAGGAGTTGGCTCATGCCGTCGTGATGTCGTTGACTCTCTCTCCAGTGTGCGATGGACTGCAATAGCTGAAATAGCTGAAATGGAACTCGAAAAGAAGGATTACCAGATTGAAAAGAATATCAAAGCGATAACATATCTTCCTATTTTCGATAACGACCTGGGAAGTCCAATGGAGAATTTCTACAAGACGACATCTTTTGGAGATTTGAGGCTTCGCGCAAACAAGACAACTACAGATGTTATTGTTTCTGAGTTTGTACCGCTGATTGGTCGGTTGGTTGATGCGATCATGACGGAAAAGCTGGATACAAACCGTATTCTTCAGGATGAGAATACCATAATATGTCTCTACAGATATTTCAGAACACATGACTGGAAATTGTCTTGGAATCATCCAGCTACGCAACGCGCTTGGATGTCGCTATTTCTGGAAAGAGCGAAGGCCCTTGAGAAGTCTGGTAGATTGCTTCGACATGAATCTCCTACTTTGGCTCAAGTCAGTATGCTCTTTACTTTGGTATCCCGTCTTCTCCTCATTCTAAGCAAGGAGATTCCGAACATTCCTGTAGTTCATGTGTCACATCACGGAATTCAGGGTCTAATTGCAGTTATTTCGAAAGCCATTCATGGATCATCTGTTATAGTATGGGACCATGGAATGCTTCTTCGGGAACGAATGTACGCTTTGTGTCGTGATGGAATGCCAGTGTTTACTCAGATTGGTTTCATTGGTCTCACGCGGCTCTGTTCGAGGTTAATTTACCACAGGGCTGATTATGTTACGCCATGCACCAATATTCAAAACGTTATGTGGGCTGCCCATTTGGCTGGTGGAAAATACCTCAATGACTTTGAGAAATTATCTTTGCATGCTAAATGCTCTGCTGTCCTCAATGGAATGAATTTGAAAAAGTTCAGTATAAAACGGGAGCTGGCCAGAAAAACTCCTACTGCAGTTATGCTTTCACACATTTCGCCGTTAAAGGACGTCATGAATGCCATTAAAGCAGCGTACCACATTGTGCATGAGTTTAAACTCAAAAGCTACGAGTTGCATGTTTACGGGTCGCCTGAAGTAGACATGTCATACACTTTAACATGCCGAATGGCGATCAAGGAATTGAATCTGGAATCCAATGTCTGTTTAAAGGGCCTGGGAAATCCCGCACTCGTGCTGCCTACTGGATGGATTTTTGTTAATTCATCAATTACTGAAGGATTGCCGTTGGCCCTTGGCGAAGCTGGGCTGTGTGGGTTGCCAGTGGTGTGCACCAACGTGGGAGGATCACTTGAAGTAATCAGCGATATAGCAACTAGTTCGTTATATGGCGCCATAGTGCCACCATCGCGACCGAGGCAGCTAGCTCTAGGGCAACTCCAAGTTCTGGCAATGTGTAATGGGCTTGACACATTTGTTGACCCATCAATTTGTCATTCTCCAACTGTGCAAGAACTTATTGCTTCCGGAACAGCAAGTTTAGAGCACCGCATAATGGATCCACAAATCGGGCGATTGCGAGAGAAGCTGGGAGAGCAGTTTGGGCGAAAGACGCAGTCGGTTTTTTCAATCACTCGTTATTGCCGCGAACATGAACAGGTTTTGTGGCTAGGAGAACTGTATTCACGAAAATCCAAATCGTGATTAACGCCTACAGTTTTCTTCATTTCAAATTGATAAATAAACGATAGAAGAAAAAAAGATAATGGACGCCTGTCCCCTTGAACTTGTTCTTCTCATATTCCGATGGATCGACCCATATCTTGTCTTCAAATTCCGCCGCCTTGGCTCTCGATACAACTCAGTCCTGATCCAGAAGCACTTTGCCGTGGCCAACGTGCAGATTGCTTGCGGCCACTGTTGGTCCAACTGGAGCCACGATGACTGGATGAAGTACAACCGCTTGTGGTTTAGAACTCCGCCCAGCTTCCAAGAGGCTTTTGCAGAGATTGTTTTGCGCAAGAGTTTCATCAACTGGGGCTTTGCTGACATTGTTGGTCCCATCCCCAATTCCCTCTATGGCCTCACACATCTTACATCGCTTACACTTCAAAACAACGCCTTGTCAGGCACCCTGTCGGATAAAATCGGAACGCTTAAAGATCTTAAAATGCTGAATGTTGGAAGCTGCAAGCTCACGGGAACGCTGCCTTCATCGATTGGGGACCTGTCTCGTATCAAGTCGTTTCACGTGTTTGGAAACGAGTTTGAAGGAGAGATCCCCACTGAAATCGGGAACTGGTCAGAGGCGCAATACCTCAGCTTCTACGATAATGCCTTTAGCGGTCGTATTCCAAATTCGATTGGCCGTTTAACAAATCTGGTTTACCTGAATTTGGCCAAAAATGAACTCTGCGGGCATATTCCCCCTGAACTCAATCTCTGTGAATGTCTTGAGTACCTTGCCTTGGATAACAACGAATTGACTGGTGAAATTCCTGAAATGGGCGCGTTAGTCAACTTGAAAGTCTTGAATCTATCCAGAAACAGGCTTTCTGGATGTATTCCCGATACTTTTGGCAATCTCCGCCAGTTGCGAGATTTGCGACTATCTTTTAACCAGCTTGAAACAATGATACCCAAGACCCTGGGGCAGTTGACTCAGCTTTTCAAACTACATTTATCAGGGAATATTTCAATCAGCGAGAATATTCCCATTGAACTAACGTCTCTGAGGCTGCTCGAGCGGTGCGACTTTCCGCCTTTGATATATTTTTTACCCAGGAATCAATGGAGTTCAGATGATGTGGACTCAGATACTGGTGATGATTGGGAGTGGTAAAAAGAATACACTCGTATATGCATGTTTATTGGTCGAATATATGGTTGTTAAGAATTCGTTTCCATCTTCCTTTGAAGGGAAGTCAAACATGAATGCCGCGAGCCAAATTGTCACAGAATGAAGCCTCGAAACGTTCCTGCATTATTTTGACTGCTGCGGAATCAATGAAGAAGGCTTGGCAGGAGTATGGGCCAACAAAGGCCATTGAGGAAGGCTCCCTCATTTCCCAAGTTTGATGTTACGTTCAGAATCCGGCCTTTGTCTCGGATAAAAATGCAGCGTGATTGTCTGACTCTGCTGACTGTTGAAAAATGTTTCAAGAAACGTTTCCCTGGCAATCAGCAGTTCTTTCCATATCCTGGTCCATCTACATCTTTGAACAATATCTCGCGTGGAGGCAGCACCTCAGACTGGCGAATTCCGCTCTCGAAGCTCCGCCAATCTTTGCAAAACATGTATCTGAGCAGGAACAGTCTAACGCGAGAGCATATGGACGCGATAAGAGCGCGTTGGACTTTGTTTCCAGCTTCTTTAGCCAGATCTTTTCAACATTCACAATTCTGTATAGTGTATTGCCATACCTGTGGAGTCTATCGAAAGATGTTTTGGTGGCTGTTGGTTTGACAGGCGAGAGAGAGGTTCTTTCCATGCAATAATACCTTTCCACCCTGGCTCTTACATAGTCTTTATCACCCCCCCTAGATTTTGCGATCCATCGTATTTGTGATTATATCAATGTGTTTAACGTCTCTGTTTGCCATTCCGTTTTCACTCTACAAGAATTTTGTAATTGAGCAGCGATACGGATTCAACAAACTCACGATTCTCATGTTTATTTCGGAGAAATTCAAAGAGATTCTTTTGACCGGAATTATCGCGTTCCCTGTAGTCGGGGGTCTGTTGCGGGTTATTCAGTGGGGTGGCGATTCCTTCTTTTATCATGTCTGGATTTTCATGTGAGCAGCAAAAAATCAAAGCAGAGGCACTATACTTGATGTCTGATGGTTTTTTTTCATGTTTCGGCATCGCGGCGGGGAACACATTGTTTCGTATAGGTTTTGTTTGCAAGTCACTATTATTCTGATTTTCCCAACTGTTCTTGCCCCACTCTTCAACTCATACACACCCCTTCCAGAAGGAGATTTAAAAAGTCGAGTCGCCGCGCTTGCAAAGCGAATCGGATTCTCCTTGAAAAAAGTACTCGTTGTTGACGGAAGCCAGCGGAGCTCCCATTCATATGCCTACTTCACAGGCTTCTTCAACGACAAACGAATCATCCTATACGACACTCTCCTCGAACAGTTATCCCATGAAGAAATGGTGGCGCTTCTTGTCCACGAATTGGGACATTGGAAAATGAATCACATGTACAGCAAACTATTCATTTCACAGGTCCAACTATTTACTCTGTTTTACACGTTTTCCCATGTAAGTATGTGTTTTTTTTTCTTAGTTTCATCATGCATGGGTGGGGGTTAATTGTTTTCTTCAATAAGTTCATTGACTCAACCGCAATGTACACCGCGTTCGGCTTCCCATCATCCCAACCAATCATTATCGGCCTTGTTATTTTTTCATTTATATACCAACCCATCGACGCAATCACCTCGTTCTTGGTCAACCGCGTTTCTCGAACACATGAATTCCAAGCGGATGCATACGTCAAAAAAATGGGCATACGCAGCGGAATTGAAGAACGCGTTGATTAAAATCAATAGCAAAAATTTGGGGACGTTGGTTCCAGGACCCGTGGTACAGTGCGTGGCATTATAGTCATCCACCGTTAACTGAGAGGCTTGAGGCGATTGGGAAAACGGAATAACCAGATATATATTCTTGGAAGTTAACAAACCAAAAATCACATCTATATAGATACAGTGCACTTCAAAAAAAAAGATTGAAAAAAAAGAAGATACATCTTCGTAAAATTTTATTTGAATAATTCTGAAATTCATAGTGGATTGGATAATAATACTTTGCCCATAACGCGTTTTTCTTCATGTTTGTTTGGTGTCAACAGGAGATGTTGGTTGGGTTACACTGCCACACCAAAGCGTTGTTACTCGCGTAGTTGCAAGTACAAGCGTTGTTGCACGCTCTAGCTCCGAAAGAAGTACAAGCGACACCATTGGAAATACCTCCCGCAGGTTTGGTCGTGGTTGGATTTGTTTTGGTTGTGGTGGTTGTGGTGGTTGTGGTTTTGGTTGTCTTTGTGGAGGATGGTGCGGCAGTCGTTGTAGTCGTAGTAGGTAGTAGTAGTAGGTTTCGAAGTAGTGGCAGCAGCGGTGGTGGTAGTAGTAGTAGTAGTGGTAGTAGGCTTCATAGTGGTGGTCGTGCTCGTCTTGACTACCGTTGTTGCAGGTCCTGGTCGTCGTTTTTGTGTTTACCGCGTTTGGACTAAAGACACATCTAAAGAAAACACAAGAGAAAGTTCAATAGACTTATTAAATTAAAAATAGAGTTCCAATTCCATTTTTTTTTTTTTTTTTTACCTGTCATGAGCATTAGACCACAAGTTCTGAACTTCAAATGTTTTTCCGTTGTACGCAGTCACTTTCGCCTGGTCTCCACACATGTCTGCAACTTCATCCCATCCACTGGAGTTTCCATCAGGGTCAAGCGTCGCCTCTAAACATCAAACAAAAAGCTCTTGTGTTAACCGCCCAAAGTGGAAAAATAAAAATAAAAAACCCCCTGACAAACGCTAATCACCTGCAATTTCATGTGAAGCAGTCGCAAGAGTCTTTCCCAACTGATCAGACCCACCACATCGATCACACCCGCCGCCAACAAAAAAATCTGGAATACCACCAATAGCAACACGTGGAACACCAGGAACCAAATCCCCGATATCCACATTCGAGTGGTACCCACACCAGTACCCACAGCTTCCCAAACCACCTGCAATCACTTGAATGTACGGGCCAAAGTGCATGGCAATATATGTGTTGTTATTTGGCTTAAAAAAGGTCTGGTTAGACTCCCCTTCATCGATCAGAATTTTTTTATCTTCTAACCTTGACGATTCCCTTTGTGATCAAACCGCGGATATACTCTGGAATTTCCTTATTGTTGTTGAGGTAGCTCGACGTGGGTCCAGTCTCCAAATAACTTCCAACAAACTTCCCATCTCCCACGGTTTGCGTTGGTGTGTTGTACTGTTTCATAATGTCCCACCAAGAAGACTTTGTGATCTAAATAATTTGTTTGTTTGTTTCCCCGTTTATCTGAAGATGTTTTATACTTACCGAGCTGTAAAAGTCAATCGTTTCTGCCATGTAAGGAACAGGACCCCAGGCAGAAGGATAAAAGACTGCAAAGACTTCTGTGTTGGCCAAGATGCGACCACCATGGTAGACCAGTGTATTGTTGAAGGCAGACATTTGGGTTTTTGGTTTCTTGTTGTCTTGTTGTCTTTTTCCTCAATTGAAAAGGGGGGCGAGGGGAAACGGCGGCTTTTATGAAGTTTATTGAATTCAGCTCAGCGTCACGAGGCAAAATTGAAGTGTGATCAAGAGGGAATGAGCGTTGCAGCAAGACCCCTCGCCCCTTAGAAAATTTTCCGGAACTTTTTTTTTCCTTCAACCACAAACGGGATATTTTGGAGTACCTAATGGGCACTATCCAAAGACAGAGCGCGATGCAATTAGGTGGTGTTTCCATGACTGCCAAAGATGCAGAAGTGCGGTGTAACGAGGAGTGTTTTCATGGCCCACACGTGATTGGTGGCATGGGGATGTTGAGACGCAACGAAGAAAAAGTGCGCCACCGACTCCATCACCACATGCTTGACTGACTCGAAAGGGGTCTTTCGAAAAACTTGGTCATCATCCCTAATTCTAGCGAAGCAGAAAAAAAAAACGCCACCTCATCAGCTTGTTGTGTGTCAACAACTTTCCATCTGCTTTATTTGATTTTGGTGGCTCTTTGTCTTCAACTGATCCCCCCTTTTTTCATTCTCTTCTCTCTCCTTCAACAACTTGTCCTTCTCCTTTTGCTGATTCAGTTTCTTCATGAGCGCCAACAACTCTTCTTCCAACTTGTCTCGTTCCATCTCCGCCGCAACAGCCCGAGCCGTCAGGATATCGAGGGTTTTGTCTTTGGAGTTTGAAGGGACTGTTGCGGACGCCTGGTTTTGTTTGTTGGAGGATTGCTTCTCGGTGGTTGTTGGTGCTCCTCCTCGAGATGGAATGTACTGTGAATACTGGAATCCAGCCGCCCCATGTACAGCCCTTGAAGGTAATGATGAGCTGGAATTTGAAGATGGTAAATCAAGCCATCTCAAGTCGTTCAATCCATCACACAACAAAGAAGTCATTTTTCCACTGCTGTTGCTGCTGCTACTGTGAACGGAAGAAGCGTCCGGATTGTTTTCGAAATCATGTTCTTGGATAGTCACGACTTTGAACTCTTTGGACGCGCTTTTGAATGACTTTGATGACGCATTTGTGTTGCGCTGGTGTTGCTGCTGTTGTTGTTGTTGCTCATGTTGATGAAAGTTTTCTTCATTTCGTTCCTTTTCACAGGATCGATTCAGCGAGTTTGCTGCTTGATTCCGAATCATTGAAATGTTTGTAGGATGGAGATGTGAGTATTCAGTTTTGGATGCCATAAGCTGCTTCAAGTAGCTGTCATAAGAATGACTTCGTGCATGTTTGGAAGATGCGGGGTGTGGATTAAATGTATGCGGAGCCGTCATTGTAATTGTCCGCCCTCTGTTTGTGGGTTGATTAAGAATGGCGGCTTTGGCTGCTGAAGTGACAGAGGGCGGCTTTGATTCCACCTTGTTTTTAGATGAGATAGTATGACTGAATAGAGTCTCTGACTTGGGCTTCTTTCTCGTCGCACGCGTTGGTGGAACAATCATGCTTCGAGAACTCTTTGCCAGCATTTCGTTGACTACTGTGGTGCTTCCAGGCTCCTTCTCGGCACTTTCTTTGGGGGCTTCTAATTCGTATTTGACTCGTTCTAAATCAAACTTTGTAGTTTCTAGTTGTCGTTGAAGGGTTTCGATTGTAGTGTTTTTGGTCGTGAGTTCTGCTCTCAGTGAAGCAACGAGAGACTTTGCTTCACTGAGTTCCAACGAAAGAGAAGAAACGAGAGCGTTTGAGGACTGGCTTGAAGGAAGATGGGTTAACTGATAACGAGGTGTGGAATAGACTGAAAACTGAGTACCACGACAGACGACTCGTCATCGAGAGCCACCGATGAATAGTCGACCAGCGCCTTCTTCAGCACGCTTATTTCCTGGCTTTGGACGCGGACAGTTTCCTGTGTTTGGCGCAGCAATTGCGTCAAGTGCTGGCAGCGGATGCGCAGCTCGTTGGCGTCAATCTGCAGCCGCGCGCGGGCGGCGACAGCGGACGGCTCTGCGGCGAGGCGCATCGCGGGCGGTGAAGCGTGGTCCATTTCTTTGTGCTTTATTGACAAACACAAAACAGATAAATAATAAAACCTCATAAAATAATAAAATGATACACTTTTGCCTCAGTCTCTCGCCAAAGCACGTTGCGATCGGCGCCTCGTGGCTCTTCTTTGGCGCCAAGGCGTACGCCGCGTGGCGCCAGCACCAGCGCCTGGGCAGCGCCGCTCTGCCCGCGGGCTTGGCCGCCCGCGTCAGCGAGACAGAGTTTGCGCGCGCGAGGCGCTTCGGCCGCGCCAAGCTGCGCGTCGATGTGGCGCAGGCGCTGTGCGTGCAGCTGGCGACAAGCGCAATGCTGGCGCTCGATACGCTGCCGTGGGTGTGGGACCATGCGGGCACGGCGCTGCGCTGTGTTGGGCTGGGGGGCTCGCACGAGGTTCGACTTGTTGTTTGATTAAATCGGGGCTTGCCGCAATATCAACAACAACAACAACAACAACAACATCAATAGACGCTGCAGACAATGCTGTTGGCATCCGCCTGGGGCGTCGGATGGTCGCTTTTCAATGCTCCCTGGCACTACGTCTACAATTCGTTGGAACGAAAACATAATCTCAGCAAAACAACAACTTGGGGAGTCTTCCGTCTGAAATTAAAGGAATTCTTGCTCGGATTTCCCGTGATTATTGCTTTTACTCCTGTAGCTGTAAAGGTCTTGAAGTTTGGCAGAAATCGACCAATACTTTCCACAATTTTGGTGTAAGACGATTGCGACTTTGATTTTTTTAGTTATCTGAATTCATTGTAGATTGACTTCCATGACTTTGGGAGCTTTGATGGCTCCACAAATGATATCATGGACATTCTCCAATTACAAACGTGTCGAAGACCAAGAAATCGCAAATGGAGTCGCTCTTGTTGCCGAAAAGTCTGGATTTACCGTTGTCGAAACCGTATCAGTGGATGCATCCAGAGTAACTATCCAAGAGAGCCAAAGAACCAGCCACTCGGGTGTTTACGTTCACGGACTTCTCCAACACAAGCGAGTTCATGTTTCTGAGACTCTTTTCGACGAAATGGATAAATTAGAGATTCTTGCATTGTCTGCGCGTGAATTCGGTCACTGGAATATCATGACGGCGTCGCGCAAACTGGCTCTGGCTCTGATAAGTAACGCGTCTAACATTATGAACTTCTCGATGGTATAGGTTTTTTTTTTTGAAATGACATCAACTTGATTGTCCATTCATCTATTATTATTCATAGTTTGCAACCAGTTCCGCCTGTTTGGACGATTTCGGTTTCTTTTCAGAGAATCCACTTCTCATCAGCTCTATTCTCTCTCACTATGCCAACCTCCCACTTAGAAGTACACTAGCGTACGCGTATCTCTACTTTGCTCGCGCCCACGAATTCCAAGCAGACCAAGCCGCAAAGAAACTAGGACTTGGACAAGAACTCAAGACAGCGCTCATCAAACTCAACATCAAGCACTTGAAGCAAGACGTACGATCACTAAGTGTTGTTGATCCTGATCCGCTGTATAGTTTCATGACGTGGGATTGCCCAACGTTGGGCGAGCGACTTCGTGCGCTTTAATTTTTTTTTTTAACTTGAATGATTTTCTATGTTTAATTTTCCCTCTTTTACTTATAATTCTTTTCTGAGATCTCATAAACAATGCGTAAATATAAACTGTGCTATTTGAATCAAATGTGGCAATGAAAATGAGAAGTAATAACCATATCAATCAAAAAAAAGTCTCTCTGAAAAATCATGATCCAGTTGGGACTCAACAGCAACTTCCCTTACAAACAAGCCGTCCTCGGAGTGTCGTGGGCAATCTACAGCTTCAAGACGTATCTCTCGTGGAGACAACACTTGCGATTGGCCAATCCAAAGCTGGGAGTTCCTTTACTACTTGCTGAACATGTCACTGCCGAAGAGCATGAGAAGGCTAAAGCCTACGGACGGGCAAAGAGTTCTTTTGCTTTTGGTTTGGACTTGTTTAACCAACTGGTTGCAACTGCAATGATTGTGTTTGATGCTCTTCCCCTCATGTGGGGCGTCTCCGGCTCTGTACTCGAAGCCGCTGGATTCACTGGCAGTCACGAGGTGGATTTCTTGATATTTGATGGCTTCTTCTTTTTTTATCGACTGCGGAGTGGACGTTGCCGCAACTCTGCGTTCATCCATCCGATGTTAAATTGTGTTTTTTATTTTCAGATCCTCCAAGCTGTTGTCTTTAGCAGCATCTGGGTTCTTCAATCCACCATCCTTTCCATCCCATTTGATTATTACAAGAACTTTGTCGTTGAAGAGGAATTTGGATTCAACAAGATGACTATCCCGCTCTTTTTCTCCGACAAGGCCAAATCTCTGCTGTTGACTGTTCTCTTGGGATCTCCACTTATTGCCGGTGGAATCAGTGTTATTGAGTGGGGTGGTCAGAACTTTGTCTTTTACGCTGGCGCCTTTGTGTATGTTTCAGTCTGGTTTTATCATGAGGAAAACTGTCAAACTAAAAAAAAAAAAAAAAAAAAACCAAACACAAATAATCAAGCCTTGTCGCTCAATGCGCTCTCATCCTCCTCTTCCCCACCGTAATTGCCCCCCTCTTCAACAAATTCACCCCCCTCGAAGACGGAGACTTGAAAACCGACATCAACGCCCTCGCCAAATCCGTCGACTTCCCACTTACCAAGCTCTTTGTGATTGACGGAAGCAAGAGAAGCTCACACTCGAACGCTTACTTTACAGGACTCTTTAAGGATAAGCGGATCGTGTTGTTTGATACTCTGTTGGAACAGATGGAGAGGCGTGAGATTTTGGCTGTGCTTGCGCATGAATTGGGGCATTGGAAAATGTCGCATATTGTTCGGACTTTGGCTGTTAGTCAGTTTAATGTTTTGGTCACGTTCTATGCGTTTTCCTATGTGAGTGTTTTCCTTTAAACACTCTTGCGTAAACTTACTGTTTATTCTCTTGACAGTTCATCCACTCCACTCCATTATACAACGCATTTGGTTTCTACACGTCCCAACCAACCGCAATCGGCTTTGTCCTCTTCTCTTTCCTCTTTGAACCAATCGATTTTGTCTCTGGGTTCGCACTCATGACGCTTTCCCGGGTGCACGAATTTGAAGCGGATCAGTACGCCAAGAAGCTTGGATACGCGTCTGAATTGAAGAGTGGGTTGATTAAACTCAACAAAAAGAATTTGGGTAATTTGATTCCGGATCCGTGGTTTAGTGCGTGGAATTATAGTCATCCGCCAATGGTGGAGCGGTTGGCTGCGATTGGGAAGACGGAGTAAAAAAAGTGGTGTGTTATAGTTTGCTGGCCCGTTTTTTTTTTGCGCAATCACAAAGAGTAAAGTCTCAGTGGCTATATTCTTTATTTTTGAGCCCACGTACTCTCTAATGCTATACTAACCCATGCGGGTTATTTATAATTACAAAGCGCAAGATTCGCCGGCGGAATCTTGAATTTCGCCATTTCTTTCGGGGCCTCCACAACCGTGACAGCCATTCCCAAATCACTGTGCATGGGTAAATGACAATGCAACAGCCAGGCACCAGGGGAATCCGCTTTGAATCGAAGCACTACAAATCCTTTCGCCGGAACCATCACTGTATCTCTCCAAAGCGAGGGGTGTTTCGAATCAGCGTTATAGTCCCATCCCGGTATACTCTGTTCCATCGGCGTTTCCACAGATGCATAAACAACCTGAAACCGATGCCCATGCAAATGAACAGGATGCGGATCCGCGTCCCGCGAGGTAACCACAATCTCCACAATAGAATCCAAGTCTGGTACAACCAGCGGATTCACATCCCCATATCCCGTCGAATCCAATCCACCAGCTGTTGCTCCAATCGCGAGGGCAGTGTACAGGGTTGGAATCGATGGCGTCGTGTAAATAGTGTGGTTGAAACCAAGGTTACCACCTCCCGTGAAATCAAGCACGAACCGCACAGAAGGCGGTCCAAGACGCGTTTTGGAGGTGGGAATTAGTTTCGATTCATCCAACGTCCCGCTTGTGTACAGCTTCAAAGGCTTGAAGAAATCTACACTGGATGTGTCGTAGTAGAGCTTCAAGAGCGTTAAGGGATGTTGGGGGTGGACAAATTCGGTGGTTTTCATGGTGAGACGGAAGTTGTAGTTCAAGTTTGTTCCGTTTCCCGATGGTTTCGTTTGGATTAATATGGAATATCGTTGACCGGATCCAATTTCGATTGAATCTGCGTGCATTGGTTCGACGGATGCTCCATCGACTTCAATTACACTCATGTCATGGCCGTCGATGCTGCAAAGAATAATAAGGGTGCAAGCACATAACAAAAGGAAAAACAGAACCACTGTATACCTGAAAAAGAAACCAGCTTGAGCAGCCATACACGCAATCCGTATTCGATACACTTTCCCAGCCTCAAGCTTCACACCACCCTCCGCCATCTCCCTCCCGAAATTAACCAACCCAGAAACAGGACTATGCGCCAGAATCGAATGCGTATGGTTCACTGCATTCATGCTTTTTGCACTCCACTTTGTGTATTCCTCGTGAAACCAATCTGATATCAGGAACGACACCTCCCGATCATAAAGAGATACTCGTTCCACTGGCTTTACAATCAACATGGCTGCTAGTCCGTCTGTTTGCAACCCTGCAGTATGTCCATGGATCAAGAAGGTCCCTTCATAGACCATGTCAACAACATATGTGAAGGTTGCAGTCGACAGGATCGCACACTGTGTCGCGGGGCTTCCGTCGTAATTGATTGAGTTTTTGGTTCCGTGAAAGTGGATGAGGATGGGGGTGTCGAGACTGTTTGTCACGGTGAGTTGGATAGTGTCACCGACGGTTGTTGTGACTTCAGGGATTGGAAAGACTCCATTGGATGCGATTACTGGTCGCGAAAAGCCATCTGGAGCAGCTTGGATCCAAGACAGGTTCCAGGATATCCGGTGGGTTGATTGACTCGTATCTCCATCAGTTGGGGTTGAAGGACTCGTTTGAGGCAGTTGATCGATATCCGAATCTGATAGTGCATATGAATCCGATGTGGTTGAATGTTTGATTCTTGTGGCAGCGATCGTGACAATAATGATTCCCGCCAGAAACAAAACCAAAACAGGTTTTACAATCTTTGCTAATTTCTGCCACCGATCGCTTGGAGAGTTTTCCTTGGCGATCAAACCGGCTTCTTCGGGATCTGAGAACGCCGCCATGCTGTTTTTTTTTCCGTTTTTTGTTTTGACGTTAGGGGGTTTGTTTGGCGACTTTTGTGATCGCTGGTGAGTCACTTACCGATGACTGAGCGGCAGTGAAGCCTCACTGATTAGATACAATTCGCGAGCATTCTGCCGGGGAATTGGTGCATCATACACATTTCAAATGATCAACAGCTTATAGTTGTTTCCTTACGTGTGCTGTTATTAATGAAGGAAGTTATTATGTAATTGCCTTTACAGAATTTATTAACGCAGCCGACGTCATATTATTATAGTTTAAATAGAAGTAGATTTGTTCAGCACAAGTATCTTTCCCCAACCACGCCAGAAACAGTTCCGCTTGCTGAAACCTTAAATCCTGGAGCATCGCCCAACCAACAATTCAGCCCCTCGCCTGTCCAAGAAACGCATTTAGGATCGTTGAGGCATTGAAATTGGCATTCGGCATTGGTCTGATTTGAGTTTTGATAATACACTCGCGTGATTTCAAGTCGCGTGTCCAAGTAGAGAATCGTTGATGCGTTTTTGGGGTGGAATTCTTGATATACGGCGCCGTATGTGACTCGTTTGTTCGCGTTTTCGGTAGAGATTGCCAGCTGGTGAAGGGCATGAACCTTTGATGTTGAGTTTAGGGTCAGATACATCTTTCTTTTTTCTTTTGCATCGTCGAAACTTACGTGTTCGGCGGTTACATGGTGGAAAATTTTCGGTTCCAAACATGGATAGTGTTCGTACTTTGTCGTGATGGGATTCTCGCCGTTTAACCCTTGCAATGCCCCGTTTTGATTCACCAGGATTCCCGCGTCTCGGAAACAATGACCAAGTCGCACGTCTCCAGCTATTATTATTCATTAATCGTTTTTACTCAAAATTGAAAAGACACCAACAATAAGGATACTCACCCCAGCAATCGATATAATCCTGCAAACATTGCGGCGCGGCTTCCATAAACAATTTCATAGCCGCCTGCGACACGTAAACCCCCGAGCCTCCATACGCATATTGAGGGTCCACGTGCGTCAGATTCCTTCCGTGATCGCACGCTTGTTTTTCAATCTTGACGTCATTCATCTTTTGGTCAACGTTGATTGGAATTCCCATATAATGCGGAACGGTATGGTCAAAATTCTTGTTCAAATCGTCCATAATTGCATCAAGGAACATGTATGTATCATCATCGATCATGATGTACCATTCTTTATCAGGATAGGTATTGTAGAGTAGCTGCAGGCCCGGGATGAATTTGTGTGCATCGTTGTTCCTAATTTAACGTTCGAATTGTGTCTAAGAGTCAGTCAACAGTCAAGCACGAAAATAAGGCTCCTTTGTGTTACACACACACAGCGGCGGATACACACCATCCTTCATCTCGTTTCTCCTTGATACTCAGAGCGGGGTTTTCGCTGTTGCCATGAACCACATTGTGGATATCAAGTCCGCCAACGGATCCCTGGAAATCAGCAACAATCATCAGGTTCTTGAACCCTTGCAAATATGTGTCTAGCTGAGCAGTGACTCTCTTCTTGTAAACATCTTTTCCGGTGTGGATTACTATTGCCACGTTTTCGTATTTGTTTGGTTGTGAGTTTAGAGCATTTGGCGGCGACAGGGACTTGACAGGTAAAACTCCCGACTCTGATACGGACTCAATGACAGATTCATTGCTTTGGTAAATAGCTCTCCAAGACAGTCGATGCGACTCAGGGATTGTGGCAACGTGTGATAGGATGGTCAAAGCTGTTAGCAATAATGACAAGACCAGAGCAACGGTCGCTGCCACTGTTGCCTTCACTCGACGGTCGGGACGTAACATCAAGCCTATATATACTTGGAATTAGCCGTGGTTTTTGTGAACAGGAGATGTTGCCTAACTTGTGGTATCTTTTCTGTTGCGATCTGTGGCTCAATTTTCTTGGCTTGCACAAAGTCGACATGTAAAACCAGGGCCAAGATAAATAATGTGTCTATACCAACACGGCGCCTAGTCAAAAGACTCAGGTATAGATAGTCGGTCACTATCGTCATCACAATTGATGACACCAGTCAATCAAATTCAGTGCGCGACCCCTGCTTTTTATTGAATTCCAAAAAAAACGCACATGTTCAAAACCCCAAACACCTTCACCGTTACTAATCGTCGGTTTCGTCGCTCAGGTCCTCATCTTCGTGGTCCAAAAACTCATTTTTGCCATCACTGCTACTGTTCCGGCAGATAAAATGAGGCAAAAGCCTTTTTGAAAACCCTAAGACTATCTCGTCTTCTGACCCAAACTTAGTCTCAAAATATGCCACAACCTTCAAAAACGTCAATGCATTCACATCTCCCGTCCCCACCTCCCCTAAACTGGCCATTGCAATGTCTTTGGATGGCAGAAACAATGCCAACTCCTTGGGGAACTTTTTAAACTCGCCATACCATCCCGCATCGAATCTTTCTCTTGTAAAGCCAAAATCCAATTGGTCCCTTTGATTGCCCCAAATTCCATTGAATTCAAGATCATACGCAAATACAGGGACTCCTTTCCATTTATAGAATATGGCAGAGACTTGGCCATCTGCGTCAGGCATGTAATATTTGGTTTCCAAGCGGATTGGAAACTCGACAAACATGGGCACAGTATCGAATCCAGATTCAATGGCATCGAGGGCGTCAATGATTCTTACGGAGGCGCCTTTTCTCTTTTTCAAAATGGAGATGATTTTCTTCACTTTGGATGTTTTTTCAGCGGCAGCTGCTGCGACTGTGTCTGGATGAGTTTCAATCCTTGCATTCAACTCAAGAATGCGTATGTCTGCGGCAGCCTTTTGGGCAATGGCGGCAGCCAGTTGTTCGTTGAGCGACAAGAGAGTCTCCATTGTTTGAAACTTTTTAAAAAGAAAGAAAAAAAAAGCACAAGCAATAAAGCAAGTGTTGACCTCCATGTTTATTCTTGTTTTTGATATCAATGTGTAGATCAATCAACCATTGACACCCACGGTCACTCACACTTGTTCCAATCAACTTTCCCAGCTATTCATCGCCACCCTCTTTTGCGCTGACCACGATATCGAAATCTGGCAAAATATCTGTAGAACACCCGAAAATTTGCTCCGAAAATTCTAGCGAACCGGATAACTCCTCAATTTCGTTCACGTACCGAATAACCTTCAAAAATGAAAATGCGTCCACATTCTCCAATAATTCCTCAGGCAAGTCATCATAATCACATCGCGATAAGCAGTTGATCATTTGGATATCCTTTTTTGGTGGTAAAAACGAAGCTAGAGACTTTGGAAACTCTCTAAACTCGGAGTACAACCGAGTGTCAAAGCGTTCTCTCGTAAAGCCCACATCCAGATGGCCCTTTCGATCGTCCCAGAATCCATAAAAGTCAATATTGTGTGCAAATATGGGAGTTCCCTTCCATTTGTAGAATATTGCAGAGACTTGGCCAACTGCGTCAGAGTACTTGGTTTCCAACCGGATGGGGAATTCGACAAACGTAGGAACAGTATCGAATCCAGACCCAATAGCGTCTAGAGCTGTGTCAATGCCTTCGCCGGAGGCCTTGCTTTTCAAAATGGACATGATGTTCTTGACTTTTGCTTCCGTATCAGCGGCTATGGCTGCAACCGTGTCTGGATGAGCGTTAATTTCGGCATTAAATGCGGCAATTCGGACATTTAAACGAGTCCTTTTGGCGACGGCAGCCGCGAGTTGTTCTTTGAGGATCGAAAGAGCTTTCATTGAAAAAGTTTTGAAAAAGGAAAAAAGAAGAAAAAAAAAAAAAAGAAAACATGCAACAAGAAAAGAAAAAGTAAAATAGAAAACGCGATGATTCCGCGTATAATTTCGTACAATTTGGTGTGGTTTCTCCACTGTCCCATTTCTCCACTGTCCCAATACTCGAGTAATGAATAAACCAAATCGAGAAATCAGAACCTCTATTGAATTTCTTATCATCCCAGTACTCTTTTGTAAAAAAGCGACTTTGAGATATCACAACGCCACCCGAATTTTTGAAATTGGAGAAACTTCAAGCCCAAATAGATTTAGAAATGGAAACTGGGAACCGGCGGCAGCCCAGACCAACAACCCGCCAACGGGCACAACAGTTTGCATCTGGAAGCAACAGTATAGGGGCAATACCTGGGATTAGTTGAGTGTTCGTCACATTTCTGAGTCCCTCATGGCCTAAACGCAAACCCAATCACTCACAGCAGAATCAGCATCCTCCAGCGAGCACCTGATCACTCCTCCAGAACATGCAATGAGATACCAGCCGCATCAGCAGCAGCAACAGCAGCCAGCTCGACCGATAGACTTTACCTCAAACGACATCCACGCAACAATGGTTGGGATCCAGAAGCGACGGGAACAGAAGGAGGAAGAAGATATTCGATTAAACGGACCAAAGAAGCGATACAACTCAATGGGGCATGAAATCGACGGCAAGTTCACAAAGGACAGAGCAGTTCTGCGATGGGGTGAGTGATACCTCAATCAATGCAAAACAACAACTAAAGCAAACGTAACAGGAACAATTGTGGGTCTTTGGTTGTTTTTCTCTTGGATTGGACAATGGGCAATGTTTGCATTACCTTACTGGCGAGCCGATCAATACCACACAGCAGGCCTATTCCAAGTCTGTGGAACAGCCGACTTCCAATTCAACCCGAAATACTCTGACACAGCAGGCGCCGGAAACCTGACGATTAAATCGAAACATCCACACTCGTGTCAATCAGTAGAGGAATACACGGCTTCGTTTTTGGAGATGGTTGCACCGGATCCAAAGAACCCACAGCCCTCAGATCGGTGGTATGCGAATGCGAAAGATGCTTTACCGCATATACAGGCGTCGAGGTGGCTGGAGGCGATTGGGACGCTGTTTGATATGTGTTTTGGGGTTGGCACTTTGTTGTTGATCATGAGACCAGCAGCTGACGAGCGGGTTGAAGCAAGGTCTGAAAGCCGCCCCTTTCTTGCACTTTTTTTCCCAAACGTTTTTAACGATGATTTTGTCAATAACCAGGAACGCTGCTATTACGGTCGCTGGAATCGTAATCATGCCATGGTTCCCAGTCTTTGATATTCTTATTTCCTTTTCATACTGGGATCAACTTGGAGTTGGATATTTCCAATCCTTGCAATACGAATCTTCCAGCTCATTGTCAAACTACACAATCATGGGACCGATTGTGTCCTTGTTCACATCGTGGAGTGATTTCGTGGTACAGCTTTGGTTTTTGGGGTGGGGACTCAAACGAGTATTGGGAGCCAACAAAAAGACGTTGAGGAGTTTGTTCACCAAGGATGGAGGCGCCAAGAGGGAGGAGGAACATGTCATGACTTTGTTTCCAAAAGCGAAGGCGATTGGACTGTAAAAAGCGAAACGTTTTTTTTTTCGCTTTCGAAAAAAAGAAAAGAAAACTCGTAGATCTTGTTATCCGTGTATTGTGTATGCTTTTGCCTTGTTTTACAGAAATCGGGCTTGGCGTGACCAACGTTGACTCAACTTTTTTCCGCTTACAAAGAAAGTTGAAAAGGAAAAATCCTTACTTCAGCATTCTGCGTTTCTATCTACATTCAAAGTCCGCTTTATCAATAAGTCGTTGTAAACACCGTCCATAAACGACCAACGTAGAGGTGCGTCCTCCAGCCAACTGAAGAATGTTCGCTGAACATAAACTTGCTGAACCTCTTTTTAGTAAAAACAAGAAGCAAGAACCAAAAACCAAACAAAAAAATGATTGAAATCCATAAACGCTCTTTAGCCTTCGGCTGGTTTGACGATGCATCAGAGCAACGGTGTTGGTCCAATTCAACTCAAGACGCCACAGTCGATATCCTTCGCGAGCCTGACCATCCACTGCCCAACTATTACCCAATCGATATGGACCTGCTTCTCCCGTCCGAGTATTCTCTCGCAGAAGCTTCAAGGCTCTTGACTGCTTTCATTGACCGAGAACTGTCCAACAAGAGGCCCAATCAACAGGCTTCCCACTTCAGCGAACCGCTTCTATTTTCACCGTTACATCAATCAAAATCTACGCAATCATTAATCGCCCCTCCTCAGTTGTTGCTGCAACCCCGCATAATGGTAACTCCAATAGTTCTTCCAAGCTCACCGCAGTCCCCCGTGTCCCCACAACCACCGCGGAGTCCTTTCGTGTTCCGAATAAACGCAACACCAAAACCAGCAACACCACCTCTCGATGGGAAATACTTGGATGGCGGCGTTCTAATCAATCTCACAACGCGTCTGTCCAGCCCAACCCGAGTTGTTTCCAAGGAGCAAACAGAACAACAATTCCAAAACCACCACGACCACCACCAACGCGCTACTCCAGTGAATGGAAGGAGGTCTTTCAAGTTTTCTGGGACAAAGAGTAGCGTATTCCATCCTTATTATTCACGTCCTACCCAATGTTGATAAAAAAAAAGAAAAGAAACGCAGAATAAACTTAATATTCATCTGGTGTTACAATATGATAGCCGCTTATTGTATTTATAACATTACCAAAGTGTGTTCAATAGAAGAGAGAAAGATTCTTTGGAGAAATAAGCGATCTACCTCCGTTTATTTAATCACACACACAAAAAAAATAACATCTGTATATAAATGAACGTCCCTCTTTTTTTTGTTTAAAGTCAATCATTTAAGTCGCGTAATAACCCCTGCTGTCAATCCTCCATACCGTCCAACATCTGGCACTTTCAAATAGCAACCACCCCAGGTTTCAGGCTCATAATTGAACGCCATGCAACGCTTGTTCACTGTACAAAGATGCCTGCAATACTCTACGCTCTCCGCAATCACTCCACTGCTGTATGGATCAAAACTGCCAGGAAAGTCATAATTAGGAAGAACCCACGGCGTAACTTTATCATCATGAGCGTACAAGGCCATGTTTTTGGATGGGTCGTATTTTGGAGACTTTGCGTAGCAGTTGTTGTACCGAGAGTCATGAGTAAAGAACCATAAGCCTTGACGATATGTGAACTCGGCACACGCTTCGACGGTCTTGGTGGCGCCCCATCCTGCAGATGTTACATCGAAACCTGCCCAATCCGAATTCCGGGCAGTCGTGGCATAGCCCGAGTTGAATGGATATTCACATATGCGGTCATATGTGTTGCAAGTGTGTCCTGAAATAGGGTTATTTGCCATTTTGCTTCTCTTTTTTTTGTCTGATAGCACAGAGGCAGGACACTCTTATAAAAGATATTTATCTAAAGTGGCTGGTTGTTGCAGAAAGCTGTGGCTGTGACCTAAACAATTTTTTTTTTTTTGAAATAACTTATTTTGCTCACAAATGTTGGATCATGGTCCTCAAGAATTCGAGTTTCGAAGAGAAGATATGGGCGTATAAAATTCTGGCTCCCTGCCTCATTTTGGTGTCTTGCAAAGCTGTTTCGCAGTCACGTTGCCCGATATCACAGATTTCCGGGTTGAAACACAGCCACGACGGAAAAGCCTTACTTGATGGACCACATAACCCGCAAATAAGTGGTCGTGGCATCTTTCTCCATCCTCCGATACACCAACATGTTTTTAATCCAATATTAATAATGGGGAAAAAAATCGAGTCCTACTGCATGGCAGCAACTATCCATCAAAAAGAGAATCAAGTGGTTGTGTGGAAGAACCAGGATTACACTGCTGAATATATAGAAAAACAGAATACTGTAAAGGAATCAAGAGGGAGTGTGGAAGACACTGCCTTAAGCGGAATATATCGCCTTCGGCGATGGGCATACCGCCTTCGGCGGATGAAGAATCGATTTTGGGTATAAACTCTTTTACTAATAAAACCTTTTCACTCTTCACCAACATCCTCCCCTTTAACCAATCTAAACTTTGAAGCCAATTTAACACCACATTTAACAACACTACACAAATTGCCAACATTTTTCCGATCCAAGAATGGAAAAAACTCGAGACCTGTACTTTTTTCGATAGCAGAAACAGGCAACAAGAAAGAATCAAGAGACGTGTCTTGAGAAACGCCTTCATTTGCCAAAACAAAAGAACCCATGTAATGTTTCCCATTCTTTACACCCAGAATGACTTTGTAGAAATGAGTGGGTACAGCGATAGTCTTGTCGCGACCAATGACTTCGTATTTGACGTAATATTTTCCTTGAAGGGTAAAAACAAAAAACGGAGAGTGAGCTATTTACAAAAAATCCTACACGCACACACTGTAATACCATCAGATTCATCTAGTTTCGGTAGATACATTGGACCAGTGACAACATAGACTTCATCAAAGGACTTCACAAGCCCTCGAACATAACGTTCAAACGACGCCCAAACACCGCGATTGAACGCAGGGGCCTGTAATGAATCATGTAAGTACATATTTTAGGGGAAATGTCCAATCCAAGAAACGAAGAATACCTGGGGAGACATGTTTGTCATGTAGAATGTCTCGTCGATCGCCTTTTGCGATTCAATGACATCGGCAGCCGGCACCAAGTGGCCGCGATCGTAGCCCGAGTGAGTGTAGTCACCTGGCTTTACGCGAAAGTCGCTTGGGATTGCTGGGTCCTCCTTGAAGCTCGAGTGTTTTCGGTCCGGCACTTGCGCCTCGTCCTCGGAGCCGCTCTCTGGCAGCTGCAACAGTTTATCGATCTTTTCCCGCGTCAGCTTCTCGGCGACCCAGTGCGCGTTCCTCGTTCTGCGGTCAAACGCGCCAGTGTACGCCAGGCGGGTCAGGTTGTCAGCGCGCGGGCCGTGGACGCCGGGTTGGTTCTCATTCGGGACTGCGGCGACGCTCGCTAGGCCGCCCGAAGCAGCGCCCGAAGGAACAAGGTTCGGCGTCCCGGTGTACACAAAGGCGCTGCGCACAAGCGAGGCGGCAAGCGGACTGGCGTCCCACGGGAAGCCGGAGTTGGACGAGGACCCGAGGTGGAAGCCGGCGAGGAAGGCGGCGCCGGTCGACAGGAAAAACACACTGCGGCTCATTTGCACTGGTGGAATTCAATCCAATTCAACCATCGCAAAAACAGCCAATCTACTTCTAATCAATAATGGCTTCTTCGGAGTCCTTGGTGCGCATCAAGTGCGAATACAAGTCGCAAGTGCGTCTGTTTGTCTTTGGCCATCTTGAAGTAGAATGGAGTGTCTTGGAAGCAAAGGTCTCTTTCTTTCACTTTCAAATGCGATTATAGACAAGATGATCTCATGATTCACATGTGAAGAGAGAGGGAGAGATGAAAGAGTTGCACTTACCCAATGACTGTATTCACAGGTCAAAGATGCATTCAAGCTGCCCGCAAATTGCAGCATCTCTGCCTTTTACGTTGACGAAGATGGAGATTCGATTCAGATTGATACAGACTCTGAGCTTAAAGACTTGGCGAAAATTGAACGAATTCCAAAACTGACTATTGCCGTATTTTCAAAAGTCAACCACAACAGTTCTACTACAAATCCAATCGCTGTGCCTTCCGGGGAAAAGGATTTATTCGAGGGATCATCTGAACTGGATCAACAACAACAACCACAACAGAAGCAAGACTCTCAACCACAACAAGCACCACCAAACCTTGTTCTTGACTTTTCTGAAATCATTGCGGGTGTCCAAAAGTTGGGTACGCAGATTTCTGAAAATCCCGAAGTCATAAACTCACTCATGAAATCTATGCAAGTCGTGAGTAGCGATTCTTGTTTTTTTTTCGTGTGTTTAATCTGTGATCTTAAAACCTCGAAACAAAAAAAAAAGGTTACTGAATCCGTTCAGCCAATGGTTGAAAGCTTGGCTCGAGTAATCAATGATCCAGGCTGTACTGTTTGTGGGACCAAACTTGGATCTCTGTACAAGTGCCAGACATGTCTGAATTACAATCTTTGCGAGTCGTGTTATTTTACCATGAATCAGCAGCAGTACTCTGCTGATACTGGATCTGCTTCCATTCTCCACGACTCTAGCCATGTATTTACGAGAATCCTTCGCCCTGCTGACGAAGCCGACAACAAAAAGGCTGTGATTGAAGGACAGGTAGAACAGGTGATTGCAATGGGCGATGCTGCCGCTGTTGCCGGTGCGTCGCGTGAACGTATCAGAGAATTGGTGGTTCATTTTGGTGGGGATTTGGATCGCGTTGTTCAAGCATTGAATGATGAGTGTTTGGATTGAAAACATTGAGAGAGTCGGATGCTATTGTTTACTGTCGACAATGTGGATTAAAAAGACACATCTGTTTTTAGAGGTTTTTTGTTAAACCCTATTTGTCTTTTTTTTCGTGGGATTTTGTGACTTCGTGGGGGGGACCCAACGTATTTTACTGATTGCTTTTGAAATATTGTCCCTCATCTCAACTCGACACAACAAGTAAAACAAGAAACTAAAGCATAAATGACCTCGATACGCTCCTCTTCAGTCTCAGCAAGCGGCTGGGAATCCATTGTCCGCATCAAGTGCGAATACAACTCCCAAGTGCGCCAGGTTGTCTTTGACGACCAAGTAGAATGGACTCTGCTGGAAGCAAAGGTATGCTTCTTATTCGTTCTGTTTTTATGAAATCTGAGAAGAGTCGGGTGGCGGACTCATTGTGGAAGTGAAGGAGTTGCACCCACATCTAAACTTCCATGTTCACAGGTCAAAGACATGTTCAAGCTACCCACCCATTGCACCATCTCTGCCTTTTACGTTGACGAAGACGGAGATTCGATTCAGATTGACACAGATTCAGAACTCAAGGACCTGGCGAAACTAGAACGAATTCCCAAACTGACAATCGCAATCTCATCGGACGGTCCTGGTAATACCCCCGCCATCAACACTGTATCCGTGGAACCAGCTACTCCTGCGGTCGTCGTGAACTCTTTACCTCGACACCAGGACCCGTTCGCTGACATCCTACCCGAAGAACAAGACGCGACACCAACCACCCGCTCTGAAACGCCGCTCTCTCGAGTGCCAACTGCTATTGTCCAAGACACGCAACATCCGGCGCCTATTCCTGTGGATATCGCATACCCTTCGCTTTTTGACTTGGAGACTCAAAATGCAATCGCAATGCATGACGTGGAATCAGTCGCGCCGTCTGATGACTCGCCTATGGAGGCTCCTGCTTTGCATGACCACAGCTCTACTGCTGCTATTGGTGTTGTGGAAGACGAAGGAAAGATTCCTGGGTCTTTCCCAACCCAGCCTTCCAGTGTTCCTTCAACGTCTCGCGACCAACCACAGGGACAACAACCACAACAAGAACAAGAACCACAACAAGAACCACAAGAGCAGCCTCAGCAAGTCCTCCTTATTGACTTGTCTGAAATTATTGCCGCTGTCCAGAAGTTGGCTGAAAAGGTTACACGCGATCCTGAATTCATGAACTCTGCCATCAAAACTTTGCATGAGGTGAGAAGAAACAGAAATTAAGTTGTCGTTGGGGCTAAACTAATGCTCTTTGATCTCTGTTTGGTATAGTTTGCCGAATCTTCTAAATCAACGTTTGAAGACCTCATACGTCTATTTAATGAAATGATGGCCGGACATCGTTCTTCTCAGTCCAGCAACGAAGCAACGCCTTCGACAAGTAAACAACCGCCTCGTTACTCTGTTGTGTTTGATGGCGACCTCCCCTCTGTCATCGCCCAAAGTTCCGAAAAGAAGCCGTTTATCATTCGTTTCGATGAGACAGACAGAAACCGCCATCAACCGACCTCATCATCCTCATCATCCTCAAGTTCCTCAACCAACAACAGCAACAATGGATTCCACATCCGTTTCAACCCTCCCACTCCACCACAACCCCCATCAGTCCCTTCCCCACCAGCAGCAGTAGCAGCAGCACCCCAAACAACATGGTCCTCTCCAATCCACATTTGCACCGGAATCACCGACGAATGCCGCCGCTTCCACAACGACAAGTCCTTCACTCCAACGCAAGGATTCCAACGCGCCGCCCAACAAGCACAACGCGCCGCCCAACACGCCCAACTTGCCGCCCAGCAAGCCCACGCACAAGCCGCGACCCACGCGGAATCAGCGCAATCCGCCGCGAATGCATTCAAAGCGGCAATTGAACGCGTTATTGTGGGGGTCTCCAACTTCAGCACCACTGCTACCACTGGCACTGGCACGACGAGTCCACAGGACCTGACCCCGCGTTGGAAATACACGACCTGCGATGTGTGTGGAAGTAAAGGGTTCACGGGCCCGCGGTACAAGTGTCAGACGTGTCGGGATTATGATATCTGTGGGGTGTGTTATTATACCATGAAGCAGAGTGGTGGTAACGGGACTGATACTAATTACCATGATGCCAGCCATGAGTTTACTAGAATCGATCACATGAATGAATCGAATCGCAGTGTGATTGAAGGGCAGGTGGATCAAGTGATTGCGATGGGTGTTGCTGGGGCTGGAACGCGTTCGCGTGAGAGGGTGCGGGAGTTGGTTGTGCATTTTGGTGGGGATTTGGATCGTGTTGTTGAAGTCTTGATTGATGAGAATATGTGAGTTGTTTTTTAGTTTGTGTTTACCCTCCTGTAGTGAATAAATTGTAAGTGTTCAGTTATGTTGGAGCTTTGTATTCCCCATCGGATCAAGATGTGTACTTTTAAACATGAAGCAGGAAATTTAAAAAAGGATTCAAATTGATGTTGCGTAAGCCGCTTGAAAGTAAGGAACATCGAAATGTTCTATCGGAGATTACACCAAAAAAAACATCGATAATAAAATGGCTGATCGCACCATCACCGCTTCGCCCGACGAAGACGTCCCTGAAGAGCGAGTGATTAGCTATTCGCCGGAACCCGAAGAAGAGGAAGTGCCAACAATCTGCATCAAAGTGGAAAACTCTGGATTCGTTCGCCAGCTTGTGTTGGAGCAAGTGGAGGCTCGAACAGTGTCGTGGGCACTCTTTCAGGAAAAGGTAAATTTAAAAGAGATTCAAATGGAGTTTTTTTTTGTGTTTTGCTTGAGCTGCTTTGTCCCGCTTTGCTGATTCGATTGCTGATTCGATGGTTGTTTCAAAAGGTCAAGGAGTTGTTCCGCTTTCCCACTGACGCCACCATTGCCGCTTCTTACCGAGATGCTGATGGAGACAATATTCGCATTGATTCAGACATTGACTTGAAGTATCTGTTGAAACTCAAAGCAATTCCAAAGCTGCAAATTGCCGTTGAAGAACACGTTTCAAGTGCTAAACCCCAGAATTCAACAACATCATCGTTGCCCGGGTACGATGATCAAGCTGCTGCTGCTTCTTTGGCTGAACGGGTGGCAACGGTGGCAGTGGCTGAAAAGGACACAAACCATTTGGAGTTCCACCCAGAGTCAGTCCTTGTCATTGACATGGTTGTGGATCTCGTTTTCTCGGATCCACATGCCATGCGTGAAGCTATTGGAACTTTGCATGAGGTAATTATAGTTATTCTTGTGCTGCTGAGCTCTTATTGGTATTGATGTTATCCTCGTCAACAAAACAGCTTTCGGAATCCACAAAGATCCCTCTTTCGGAAATATTTGAGTCCTTCAACGATAAACTCAAGAATCATGTTCCAAAAGAAACTCACTTCAGTGCAAACCACGTGGACACTTGTGCGGGAATCACTGATGCATGTCGTCACCTTCATTACGATCTTCCACCAGCATACACGGATGATGCTCTTCTTCAAAGTGATCCCGCTATTGTGGCTGCAAGCGAGACGGCTGGTAAAAAGACTCCCATTCCTGAGGAAGAAGACAAGGATGAGTATTATGACGCAACTGGACCCGAGCTTGTTATGATCCCTGCTGCCTCATCATCCACCCCGGCGCCTTCACCGGCTGCTGCTACTGGCCCCCTTACAACGGCACAGCTCCAACAGCAATACAAGTCCCAAAGAAAGCAGGCGCAAAGGGCAGGCAGCATCAACGAATACCTGGCGACGAGCTTCGCGCGGCAAAAGACGCAATACGCAACACCACCGAAAAAGCAGCAAGAAACACCGCCCAACAGCGAATGGGCGACGCCTGCGTCAAGCCCGGCGCGCACCGAAACAGCAAACAATTCGGCGAAAGCAAACTTTTCGTTCTCGCTGCGGCACGCGCTCAACAGCGCCGCAGCCTCGCATGCGCAGATGCACGCCGCCGTTCTTCACCAAAATCCGTGGATTTCGTCGGCGTTCCAGCAGGCGCAGGCGCTCAAAGACGCCACGTGCGCAACTATCGACTCGACTGTTCCAGGCGCAAAGGCGCTCAAGCAGGAGGCGAGAGAGGCGTATCGCTTTGTGTCTCAGGCAACGGGCGCTGCCCTGACTATGGCGACAGAGTCTCCCGAGGAGGAAGTGCGCATCCACAAGGAAAAGGAACACAAGGAGGCAGTGGAACGCATTCTGAAGATGGAGGTGGCGAGTGGCGCAACGAGGGAGAGAGTCGTTGAGCTGGTGAGGGAGCATGATGCGGACATTCAACGCGTAGTGAATGAGCTCATCAACGACCGCTTGAACTGAGTCTGTGAAATTGTGCGATCATGGGTAAACGGCATCATCATTAAAAATTTAAGAGTTGAATTGTATGATGTTTTCTTGACCAGTCTGGTCAGACGACCTTCAACAAAAAATGACTTCCAAAAAAGACCTCTTGGCCCGATATGTGTCTGCGCCAACAACGAACCCACTCAAGAAGAAGAAAAGCAAAAAGAGTAGCTCTCATAGTGGAACTGTGGTCTTGGTGGATGATGATGATGGTTTTGGACCTTCAAAAGCGCAGTTGGACATCGATCTGGACGATGAAGATGCGGTAGTAACTGTTGCTCCAAAATCGAAAGGGTTTTCAGCAAGCTCGTGGAGCGTGATTAGAGAAGGGGAGGGTGGTGTTGATGATGGCGGAGGTGACGATGAGGACCGGACTGTTGGTGACTTACAGAAGCAAATGGGTAATTAACCACCATACCGTCAAAGATAGCTATTCTTTTTCTTTTTTCCTTTCCGTCGCTGTCGCTGTATTCTTTTTGTTTTCTGAAATGCATTGCCCCCCTCCAACCAAACGCAGTATTCTTCATTGTCTTCTTTCTAAGTCATATTTTTTCTAATCTTCACTCTATTGCTCACAAAATTAGAGGCCGAAGGATTCCAAGTTGAAGTATCTGACGACATTGATCCACACCAACTCATGAATCCAAACTCGACGCGAAGAAAGGAGAAGAAAAGAAGGAGAACTCCATCCCCTTCTCCAGAACGAACTCGAAAACGAACACCATCTCTGTCGCCCTCCCCACCACCATCACAGCCATCAGCAGCAACAACGGTATACCGTGACAAACAAGGTCGACTCATCAACAAGGAGAAGGAAGAAGAACTAAATGCATTGAAACTGCAACGCCAACAAGAAGACGAACAAGAACGACTCAAATTCAAACATGGGCTCGCACAGCAACGGCAACAAGAAACGCTCTCGAAGCGGCTTGTGGACGAACGGACACAAAAGTTTGCGGTTTCTATTAACGATGAAGAGTTGAATGCGCGGTTGAAAGAGAGGACAGCATTGGGGGGATCCTTTGGCGGGGCTGAAATCGGATTCTAAAGGAAGTGGTGGGAGAGGTGGAGCAAGTTCAGATCGACTGCGATATATGGGTCATTTTACTCCGAATCGTTTTAACATTGAACCTGGGTATAGGTGGGATGGGGTTGACCGTACGAATGGATTCGAATTGAAGCTTGCACAGAGCAAGTATGCAAGAGTTTCTTTGAAGGAGGAGGCATACAAATGGTCGACTGAGGACATGTAAAAAATAAAAGAATGTCAGTCAATGCGTTTTATAGCAGTAGCAATACTGAAAATTATTAGCTATGAGTTGAAGGAAGATCAAGTATGCGTCCCCAGCGTTGCGATTGGACTTTATTTCGCCCACAATAAGCATAAAAATATAGTAAAATCACAAGCCAATACTTCCATGAGCTTGCCTCATGTGGTCGTAAATTAACTCTTTGTCGAAAACTTCTATACAAACCCAGCAAAAGTGAGTGCGACATGGAATACAAGTCATATGATTACATCCAGCGCTCTTTTCAATGACGACCCCACAAGATGGACAAGGTTTGGCACCGCTGTCCACTACCCACTGGTTAAAGCTTGAATCTGCGCTGCTGGCGCTTGCCACTTGAGCACACGTAAACCCTTCATGCTCCGCGAACCCGCATAGTACACAAATCGAAGTTTTACACTCCGAACATTGCTGAACACTTCCATCACTATGAAGGAAAATCCCTAAACAATCAGCTGTTGGGCAGATCCGGTACTTGGATGGGTTTTCAGACACGTGTGATGTAAAAGCAGCAGTCATAAGTCTGTCAGTTTCAGCCACAGACATAAGGGAAGCAAAGTCTTCCAATACAATTGAGATATTACATCCCTGAGATATACATGCCAAAGGAAATGGTCCTGAGAATGTTGATGTGTAGAAGCGAAAGCACGAAAGGCAGTAAGTGTGGCCACAAGAAGATAGAGCGATGTTGGTGGAGTCTCCCAGTAGTCGCAAAAACAAACGGGGCATATCGATTCAGCTTCTTCTTTGTCATTCGAATTGCCAGTTTTTCGAATCGCTGCAGAGTTTAGAGCGGCACGTATGCGATCTTCAACAAGCTCATCACCATCCGCAACAAGTTCCATGGTCGTGATATCAAGACGCAAGTTCTCCGAGACTACCAATTCTTTGAATTCTTCAAGTCCGCAGACCAGAAGAGCTCGTAAATCTTCTTTTGTGAGTTTGACTTTCTTCTCAGTCAGTGTCCACTCTCGTATAACTTCCAAAACTGCGGTGATTGTAGAATCAATAACCCTTTGGTCAGATCCAAAAACTCGAATACATTGAATCTTCTTGTCGACTAGTGCGGCACCTCCAGTGGAAAGTAGCGACGCGATTCAAAACAGGTCACAGCCTTGGACGACAAAAGCTTAGCCACCCACACAGGCCTATTATCTTTCTTTGAAACAATAATAGTTCCACGCATTAAGTTGCTGTTGAAAGCGTGTCGGAATCGGACCAACAGTCGTTTGTTGGAAGTGCTTACAAAGAGAGCGGTAACGCTATCAACACTGGACTCATCGATTCGAAGATAACTCGCCACGGCAGCAGATGAAATTGCCTTTGCTCTCGCTACGTTCATTCTCCAAGTCAGTCTTGAGAGTATCAATCTTGACTTGATGGCAGCATAGACTGAGGAAAGAAGTGTAAACCTGCTAGTGAAGCTGACTTCGGCTACAATTGGTTTCCCAGACACAGCTTTTAATACTTTCTGATTGAGTGCAATTGCCGCGCGTTCAGCCATCTCAGCAGTTTCAAACTCTGCCACAGCTTTCTGCCACCGGCTGTGTGGTTTCACAGAAACATAATCCATTTCGAATCCATCTACGTTTTTGTCTCTCAGATGTTGAGAAATATGATGAAGGGGCAAGCGGCTTGAAGCATCCCATACCAGTCAGGTCGAAACCCTTCGCAAAATTCATTTCCATCCCCATAAACTTGGCGCTTTTCCACTCCTCTTTAAAACAACGGCGTATTGTGCCTTCAAGTACACCCTCGGTAAGGCTTGGATGGATTCCAGAAATAACAATTGTAAAAGATGTTGTCTGATTTACGTTCGGAGTTTGATAAGCAGCAGACATTGGCCAATCATTGGCGACAAATTGGGTTCCAATGAGAGAAGCTAGACGCTTTTGTCGGTAAAGCGTTCTTAAAATGCAAGAAAGCAACTTTTGATGGCATTTGCCATGAAATCTTGAGAGAGTTGTTTCGAATTCCAGACTTGTGGTCTTGAATTTTTGCCCTGATGGATGTTCCAATATCGGTTGAGCACAGTGGCGTCAAGAAATGGTGCTTTGTTGGGGAGTCGATGGTATTGCAAAACTCTTCAGCCGCCCGCTTGCTTTTAAAAGTGACAATAAATGAGGCTTGATTTGCAATTGAGAAGCGTGGCTGAGAAACCTCAAGAACATCTGGGTCCGTTTCATAAAGTGGAACCAGGGCGCGATAAACTGAAGCGGTTGTAGTGTCGTCACGGAACCCGCTGATCATCACTTTCGATAGCGATAATGCCATATTTACAACAACTCCTAAGCCGAAAGTGACTCTGATGTTCCCGGCACCCAGTGTTTTAGTCCAGGAGACTTCGTCAATTGTGCTTCTCAGATTGATCTGTTGCCGAGATCGGAACGGCAATTAGAGAGACAGGATCTTCATAAAGATTATGTGCTTTGGCGCATAGCGATCCATAGCGGCAGCTTCCTCTCTTGGAAGAAGATACAGTTGCTGCTCAAGTTTTGAACTAGGGATTGAGAGGCTTGCTGCACATGAAGGAAGGGACACTGTTCACCCTTTGAACAAGAACCAATGTTAAAATAGCGGCACGTTGGCGGGTCTTGTGAAATCCTTAGTGGTTCAGCAGGGATTCGTTGGTTAGACAGGGGGATTCAAACTGAGCAAACAGCGTCACTGACCCTATAGCTTCTGCTTCCAGCAAGTGGGAGAAAGCGCAATCGTTACCCTTTGAACAGTTGCCGCTTAAAAAGAATCGACACTGAACACCATTGAAAGAAAGGAAACTTTTTTTGAATTTTATTCAAAGCCAGTCTGCATTTTTCAACGTCAAACTCTGCACCGAAGGCGTTAAAGCCAAAATGAACTGAATTGGGAAAGCGGGTGGGCCAGTTTCCGATCACAGAAAGCTTCAAAATCATTTTCATATCTTTATGGCTTTCGCATCAAACCAATCACTTGTCCGATCCTGTAACAGGGAATTTTTCCTACTTCTTGATTCAGAGTTTGCATTCACTATAGGATCCAGCTCAGAAGTACAGAACGAGCATCGCGTCGCTTCTAAAGATGAAAAAAACTTGAACAAAAAAATCGACAACAACGTTGCTCGCGCCTTACCAACTGGGACTTCACTGATACAATACGGGCATTTCCTTAAATGAGACAAATTACTCTCAAAGAACGCCTTCACTCCTACAGTGGAAGCAAACACCAAACGTCTAAGCTAAATACATGGGGTTTTTGAGAAGAAAAAAAACGCGTACAAACCTTTCAATAGGTAATACACACTTAGACCGACAACGAAAAAGTTTACACAGTTGTGAGAGAATCTTCCGTAATTGATTGTGATTGCACCTGTATTCACTGCAAAAAAGCGAGGAAATAAAAAGGGGGCATTCGGCGTTTAGATTTTCATATGGAGCGTTTTAAATTTGCTTCTTTTGGGTACCGTCGAAAGCTGCCTCTTCAAGAGTTTTATATCGTTTTCGAGTTCGTCCTTGTTTGATTACTATAAACTAGTTTTGCAGAGTTGATACCATATCAGTTAAGCACGTAAAATCAATTCCTTTTTACTTACACGAAGAGTTGAGGTATTTGCTGTTTCCGCCAAGAAATGGAGTCAACCGGTTAACACTTGAATCGAAATGATTTCAAAAGAGGAAAACGTACGAATAAAATACAGCAGCGGTGGGACACTTTTTTAACAACAAAAAGAGCAGAAAAGTGTTAGCGTTAGATATCATAACAGAATAGGAGGTCGCCTTACAGCAAATCATTCACAAAACTCTTTATACAATCCTGGAACGCACGTCCAATAACAACCCCGACACCCGATTCCAGAATCTTTGTTTTTACGACAAATAGTTTGAATTGGAACCACGGATCTTTGAATTGTTGAGGGACAACCAAGTCGGGGAAGGATTTCCGGACTGATGTTGTCACGCGTGGGCTAATGTTGAATACAGAGGATGATTCGATGGGGCTAGAGTCATTCGAAGATGAGGATGCTGATGCTGATGTTGTTGTACTGAGGACCGATGCTTGACGATTGATTGGAGCCATGTTTTTTATTTGCATGTATTCCTTTCGAGCAACCAACCATCCAAAAGTAAATAAATAATTTTTATGTAATTGAAAGTAACATCTACATTCTCATTGCTGATCCACGCGTGACTCTTCGAGTCGCCACAGAACTGTTACTTCCACCTCCACCTCCAACAACACCAATCCGATCAGAAACACCCATCTCTTCTCTGATTCGACTAGCAGCTTCAATTCCTTCCATTCCTCTGACTGGATCTGCTAGACCGTGTCCCGGACCGGCCAGACGTATTCCTTGACGTGTCTGAGGCCTTTGAGATGATCCAATTGAGGTTGAAGAAAGGGGAGGAGGAAGTTGAAGTTCATGTTGAGGCTGTGTAGAGTCTAGCGGGAGCTGGAATACATGACTCCGCTTACGTGAGACGGGTGACACTGGTGTGAAATAGGCATTTTAAAACGAAATCAAAGGCACATACCCACACCCACCGCTGTCACTCAGAGAATGCATTCGCTTTCCTGGCTTCGAAGCCGTAGTATTGGTCAGACCAGCGTCGCTGGTGTGAACTCCTCTCTTAGTTGAAGCAAAATCAAATCCAAGTATTTCTGCATCATCAAAGTCAAATTCGTCAGAGGCTACCAGTGTCTCATCGTCATCGCGGTCTATTGGATCCGATTCGAGGCTCTCGCGCTGGTGGTGAGTCACGTCGTCGATGGTGAGACTGATTTTCGAGAGTGGTTTGTATGTGCTGAACATTAATGGGATGTTTTTTGATGGTTAGTACTATCGCATAATATCTGTATTAAAGTATAAGATCCAAGTGGATAAATACCCACCCTTATTCGAGGGCTTTGTTGATTTAATCACTGACTCGAAATACAAAACAAAAAAAGCACTGGATCATGTCAATAGAAGACTGGTGGACCCGCGTCTCAGGATCCGTACTCAACCCATCCTCTGTAGTCGCACTCTTTGCCGGCGAAAGCGCAGTCTCAACACTACGTCAATCCTGTTTCCGAAAGAAAACCGCTTGGATCGATATTGGGATCCATCCAGGACAACTTGCCCTTGCTGCACACATTTTGCAAACGATTCCTACACCGTGGTCTGGCTCTGCTTCTCAGGATAAAGCTCTATTGCTTGGAATCGATCCGAAAACCATTAATGCCAAAGATTTGATCAATGGCGCTCCACGACATGTTTCAAGCTATATGGCTTCTGTTTTGTATGACAAGTTGCTTGGAGAGACGCGCGATGCATCCACAAAGACGATTACTCGGGAAGATCCAGGGGGGACTACAACAAATATTGTGTACCTGCGGTTGGGAGACCACAAGAATGACGAGGAGACACCTAATTTAATCTTGAACGATTGGGTGCTTCCTTTTTTCCAGTCGATTTCCTCTATTGTGAATGTATTCTGCCTTGTCTATGCATTTACACAAGCGGATATTAGTGGAGTTATTATCAGCTTGCTCCACATTGTTTCGAGGCTTCTTATATCCATCTGCATCTCTATCGTTAGTTATGTGGGGCCTAAAGCAACCCAAGCCAGAGACGTTCCCGACAGTTTACTCTCATTCGAAGTCAAAACCCATTCCTCGGTAGAGCTCGTCATTTCTGGGAGTTACGCTGCAATGAATAAATTCGCTCTCGGAGAGGACGTTATCAAGGTCTTTGGTGACAATTTAGAATCCACAGCCTCCAAACTTGAACGCCTTTGGAAACGATTCGCAATAACAGACTGGGTGTTTGCACTGTCCATCCTGACAACCTCATTAGCATCCATCTCTTTCCTTCTACTCTTCCAACACACAACAGACGTGTATCAAATCTGCAGTTTGGCGTCCATGTTGTTTGGTTGGTTTGCAGACAATAGACTCAAACTCAAGAACGAGGACGATCATATCTCGATTGGGAATATGCCGCCTGGATCGCAGATTATTAAAGTCCGGGCGCAGTCGCGGGCGTTGGCGGTTGCTGCTGTGTACTTGTTGGAAGAGGATCAAGGGAGTGCGGAAGGGTTTTTGAATTTATTGCCGAATGATTTTGTGTGGACTGAATGGAAGCGCGTCTTGAGAAGCGTGCATGGAAAGAAGGAAGTTTCGAATGCGGATGATAAGAGTAGTGTTCCAATGGATGTCAAGTTTCGGTCGGATATTGTGGCAGCGTTAGAGTATCGGGCACTTTTGTTGAGTTCCAAGAGGGATGGTTTGATTGTTGAAGAGAGTATTTTGTCCGAGTTCTGAAGAGATGCACACAGTTATAAGCGGAAATGAATAAATGACAGGTCGACTGTTGATGAGAATACATTTGTTGTTGTTTAAACCATTGATATCAGCCGCCATATTTTAAAACTATTCGCATTCATTAATCTCAAAAACAAGGATGAAGGAGTTCTTGTTGTTTAGATCAAAGACTAACTCAATAAACGCGTCTTCAAGAGTTCTGCAATCTCTAACTGGCCCTTCTCTTCTGCTAAATTCAAGTAAAAACAACCGTTTCCTCTTTTCATCTCGGATTCGTGCGATGATCTTTGCTCGCTTCCGTTTGCTCTAATATGGTGCACCATACGGTTATCATCCAGCAATAATCCAACCACCACAACGCTCCCCATTTCAATGGCAAGCTCTAAATTATCCATCAGCTTTGGCGTATTACTTGAAAGAAAAGGATCTGCCCGTCGAACATCGTCTCTCTCCAAAACTGTTTGTATTATTTTGCCTCGCGCCATCGCGGCGCCAAAGTCGCCGTCACGACCATAATACACAGTCATTTCAGTAGAAGTTCCGTCGTCCATGACTGTATCGGGATACTTGGCCATATCTGGTAGTACATCTGTCCGCTTGTCAGCAAGAAGGAGTCTAATAACGTCGCCATGACCTCCACGGATAGCCATATGCAAAGCAGTTTTTTGAAAGTCTTGTAATTCGTAATAGCGGCCCGCTGAAAAGATCTTTGCAACACCCGGCGTGGACGGGTCCACTCGAGGATCCAAAAGTAGCATTCGAACGATTTCTGAATGACCGTTTGCTGAAGCTTGACGAATCGCATCGTTGTTGCGGACAGAAGGGTCAATTTCAGGGAAAGAGAGGAGGTACTCCATGATTTGTACTTGTCCGTGTTGTGCAGCAGGGACTACCGGGAACAAGCCACCGAATAAAGGCGTATTTGGGTTCATCTCGTGATAATATTTCAGCATTCGCAGATTCCCGGTTTCGGCTGCATTCATGAGAACGTGTCCGTCGTTGGGGATTGGACAGCGGCCGTCTTCAAGCAAGAACTCGACAGCATCAGCGTAGTAATAATGCCTCGTAGAAAGCGCGGGCTCCGCCCGACCGTCTTCAAGCAACACGCGGATAACGTGTGTATAATTCCTACCAAAAGGACTCGAATCTTTCTTCAATGATCCAAAGTGGTAAGCCTTGTCGCAAGCTTCCTTGGTCACTCGAGAGTCTTGGAGTAAAATCTCTGCTATTTGGTATCGCCCATATGCACATGCAATCTCCAGTGAATTTAAAGCGTTTCGAATGTTGAGGATAGGCACAATGTTATCATCTCCTTCAGCAGCCAAGACGGGACCTGCGATCGTTGGATCCACATCACCACACACACTCAAAAGAAGCTTGACTACTTCGACATGTTCATTCCGTGAAGCCCAGCGTAATGGTCTATTATGCTGACAGTCAGGAGTAAACCCACCAACTTGTGAGTCCACCAGCTTCTGCATCACTACCAAAGCTTCCTTTTGATTCATCTCCCAATAAACAGGCCGCATAATATCTTGATTGCTTTCACAATTTTCGCTCCAAAAGAGTCCCCTCGTGATTCGAAGTGCTTTTGTTCTTGTTGCAGGCGGGACAACTCCATCCCACTCTGGATGCATCAGGATCTCGCCATACAAGGCGGCCTTGTAGTTCAACGGCAGACATTCCCATGCTTCTGTTGGCGATTCTGGGAGTATAAACGGGGGGTCTTCCACACCAAATGTGTCTCCAATGAATCGAGAATTTAGATTGGTTTCAACTTGGGAGACGTTGCAGTGATGCTTGACATGCAAGTATTCCCAGAAAGACCAGCTTGGGCTGCTTCTGAGGAGGTGTTTGAAGTGCAATCTTGCGAAGTGGATAAGATGATTGGAGCTAAGACCGGTTTCGAAGCCAACCCAATTGCGATCAAGTGTGAATTCAGAGGTATATGACACAATATCTCTCGGAGAATGTCATAGGGAAGTGTACTGAAGCTGGTGGCTGTGGCGGCAGGAGATCGGTTGTTTGGTGTTTTCTGGATCATTTCACTTCTTCGACCACGTGATGGCCTAAATAAGTCCTTCTAAATTCAAATCAATCAGATTTTATTGATGACCGGCCAGCTGGTCGCCGCGCTCGCGAACCCGTTTGCGCTCGACGCGCCGACAAAGGTTTGCGCCGTGTGGTTCAGCGACGCGGAGCGGCTGACCGCAAACACCGCCATGAGTCTGGGTGAGCCGGCGCGGGGGAGCCATCGCGGTCTTACTTTATACTGTTAACGCGAACTTTTAGCGCAGTTTGTCGGCACGGCGGTAGTGCTGGGTGCGGCGCCAGCCATTGTCGCCGAGAATCCCGAAAATGTTGAAAAGCTGAACTTGATCACCTTCTTGATGTGTCTCGTCTTGGGTCTCCCTTCTCTTATCGCACGCAACAAACCACCATTCCCTCCTTCAAAAAGTGCGGCTTCGGCTGAATTGAAATCAATGCCCTTTATTCAAGGCTTGAAATCACTCTTGACAAACTCGCAGTTTATTCTCATGTTTATCATTTTTGGTGTTATTATCGGCGCTTTTGAGTGCTATGTCACGTTAATCAGTGATTATGTCGTTCCTTATGGTTATACTGAGGCTGATGCTGGTTGGTTGGAAATTACTACCATTGCCTGCGGAACTGTTGCTTCTATATTACTAGGTATTTCTTTCTAGACTGCTGAAAGCAGCGCATATTTCTCACTACCGCCACAGGCGGTGTATTCCTTCTGTATCTGCTCTCGACGGAAGAAATCCATTTCCGTCTCTCTCTGCCGCACTTTTATCTATAGACCACTAATAGTTTATACTTTAGGGCTTATTCTAGATCGAACTAAATC
>JAIVFH010000221.1:0-46474 GCA_025765595.1 Obelidium mucronatum | reverse complement strand
ATTTAATGACCCAAGAATTGTCAGATTGTTGTATTGATATTGAAGAAGGACCAGATGGACCTACTCATATGATACTGACTAGAAATGGAGTCACTACAAAGTACTTTTTAAATCCTGTAAGCTCCTTACTAGTGGTATGGGCTTTCTGATCATGGCCTACTCCAATCTAACCATGGCCAAAACACAAACAATCAACTAGCATCCTATGTTAGTCTCAACCAACTCCAATCACTCTATCCAAAATTTAACATCTATCAGATCTAATATCCTCTATGAGGTAAGCAATCTAGGAGCTACAACAGCAGCTAGATCAGTTCTGCTTGTACCATTGGATTTACAAACTGATCTATCCACATTGGCACAGCAACAACAAACAACCACAGCCACAGTCCCTAAACCCACTTCAGAAAAAACTTTAAATACCACAACTATTGTTTCATCCAACCATATAACAATTTATGATTATTTATTACATCAAGCAAATGACAACAAAATTCTATTGACACTCTAAAAAGGGAGTTATCAACACAAGAAAAAAAACTATTTATCTTCTTAGAAGAAACCAGAAAGAATGGAGTATCTATGAGTGAAGTGGAGCAGCAAATCGGTTTTTGTAATAGATCATTATCACAAATGGAATCTAAAATCATAGAATTGGAAGAATGGTCTAGAATAGGTAGTCACAGATATTTATCATTTACTTTCTAATTTTCTATTGTAGATACCAAACGAAAAAACAATACACTTTTAACAAAACACTCTTTAAGCTTGAAAATAAAAAAAAAGAATACAGAGCCCCTTCTCAAAACCACTGAAAGCAATTTAGTCACAAAGGAAGTCCAAAAAAAAATTGATGCACTTATAAAAATAGTCAAAGGTATGAGATTTATCAATTACTTCTCTCACTATTGATTAGAACAGGAAAAAATGTTTCTTGTTGGATATTCACACTGTAGAAATACTTGCTACTTGACATCACTGCTACAAGGCCTTTATGTCATTTATCTTTCATGCCCTCAGTTTCAAATTTACCAGCATCAAAATCAAGTATTTGGGATCATGTCTCATCACACACTCAGAGATTGGATTATTCATGTACAGCAAATGTATCTTCATAATATGTATGGAAACCCAAAAAAAGGGGTTTAAGCGTATGCTTGATGCTCCTTCTACTCTTTCCAAATATGATATGAAATCTCAAGATTCTATTTTTTGCAAATTATTTCTCTTTAAAGTGTTACAACTTCGTTTGTGTGGTGACTATATTCATGAAGAACAATTAACCTATACCTGCCAAGTCTTTGTAAGTTCTTCTAATTACTCCACTTAACTAAAGTTAAACTTTTCTAGGCCCTCAATGATGACATCCAAAAAGCTCAGAGTCAGGGGTTCTTTACTCATGAGGGAAGTGTCAAAGATCACGGTGAGTGGTCAGTGTGTTTAGCACACTTGTTTCGTGGAATGTTCTTCTCTTTTCCTTCTAACACTTCTTTGTATTTATACCCGGAGTTAGTCTGAAACACATGTTTCAGGTATTTTCCCCAGAACACACTAACGCCTCATTTCATACTAACACCCTTATTCTAATTATACCATGGTCCACGAGTGAATACCATTCACGAGTCTTTCTTCCAAAGTTGTACGTCTGGCTTTATTGCTTCCAAGGAAAGCTGACCACGTATCAACCTTAGAATCCAGATGGGATATATTAGATTACGCGTTGTAGCAATTAAATAAAACTAGCATGTTTATTATATTCTACATACGATTTAGTTCACTAGAATAAGTTAGGATGTTGTGTGTATTGGATTAAGAGTCTTTTCATGTGTAGCACACATGAGATTTATTGACAACAAAATACCACACATCATAATAACTGTCACTCCCCCGTGACACTAGCATCGTATTAGTGGCATAATAATGTATAAAATTGTGTTTTAAAGAGATATAGCGATCAAATACAAGTAAAACCATTTACAGTGCGCATCAAAGGAATCGAACCTCTTTGTATTTGCTAGGAATAAAAATAGTTCATCTTTTCAGATTAAAACCAGAAACTATTCATCGCTTTATTTATTTTAATTTTTGTTATCGTCTTTGAAATAATGCGCTGTCAAAAATGATTTATCATTTTGTCGCTTTTTCAAATCTGACAATCTTCGCATACCCAACAGCTCCACCAACTTCCAATGCTGCGGCCCAGGCAACGCCTTGGTGAGTATATCTGCGATCATTAGTTCAGTCGGACAGAACACTAACTTGATTGTCCCATTGTCTACATTTTCTCTAATGTAGTGGGTTTTCAACTCAATGTGTTTGATGCGAGCATGGTGGATCGGGTTCACTGCGATCGCAATAACCGCTTGGTTATCTTGCTGCAGTACATCAGGTGTGTCGAGTTTGAAACCGAGTTCTCTGAAGAAATCCCGCATCCATGTACCTTCTTTGATCCCCTCAACTAATGCAACTATTTCTGCTTCACAGGATGACAGCGCTATTGTTGGTTGCTTTTTCGAAAACCAAATAACTGGAGCTCCGAAAACCATGTACACATAGCCTGATCGCGATTTTTTATCATCTTCCATCCCATGACTTGCATCAGTTGCACCTTTGGGTTTGTATCCTTCTGGTACTTCAATTGGCGTCATCGATTCTAATTCGGGAGTATCAGACGCATATACTATTACATCTGATCCCTTGTATTTGTAGAATGCGATCCCCAAATCTACAGTAAAGCGTAAATACTTTAGTATTCGCATTAACGCGTTCCAATCACAATCTCTTGGATCTTTTTGGTATTGCGCTAGCGTATTCGTTGCATATTGGATATCAGGACGTGTATGCGTGGAAAGGTAAATCAATTTCGCAACCAAACTTGCATATTGTTTAACTTGTTCTTCTGATAGCGATGGACTCATGAGATCATGTTTCCAATTTACAGCCATCGGAGTATCTTTCCATTTGCTTTCATCAATATTCCATTTGTCATATTCCTTAAGAATTGAGGTAATGTAATTGATTTGTCCCTGCCAAATTGCATCTTCACAGTTCTCGATTTGGATTTTGATTATCCATTGAGCTTCTCCCATTTCTTTGATCTTGAATCGTAATTTAATCGCTTCTTTGATTGTTTTTATAGCCTCTTTGTCGCTACTTGCAATCAGAATATCATCGACGTAAATTATTACAATTATCAATCGTTTCGAAACTGGATCAATCTTCAAGAATGTGCATGAATCCGACTTCAGTTGAGTGAAACCATCGTTTAGAAAATATTCACGTAAGACTTTGTACCATTCGCGTCCAGCTTGATGCAAACCATATAGGCTTTTTACAAGTTTTGCGACCATAGGTATTCCATCTTCATTGAATTTTTCAAATCCCTGTGGCATTTTCATGTAATTGGTTTCTTCCAGATTTCCGTACAGAAACGCTGTTTCGACATCAATCTGTTCAATCGATAAACCAAGTACCGCACTCATAGCAAGAAGGATTCGGATTATTTTTGTTTTCACTACGGGTGAGTGGGTTTCATTGTAGTCATGGTCTTTGACCTGACTTGACCCTACCGCGACTAATCTGGCTTTAAATTTAGTTATCATTCCTAAAGGATCGATTTTATAATCATAGACCCATTTGGAATTTATAGCCTTTCTGTCTGCAGGTAATGATTCCTCTTCCCATACTTTATGTTTTAACAACGATTCCATTTCCAACAGCATCGCTTTCATGAAGTAGTGAGAGTATTTACTATTCATGGCTTCACGAGCGCTTTTCGGTACTCTGGGAGCTTCTGATGCATTTATTTGCTCAGTTGGTACTGCACTTGGCGCGGCTTTGGACCAGTCAAATTGTAATTTTTCTTTCCTAGCAGCATTTGCCATGTGTTTAACCTTTTTCTCAAAATCCTTGTTTTGTTTAGTATCTCGAGCTTCAAGCTTTCGATTTAGTCTATCTTCGGATTTTAGTATTTGTGCGTCCAGGCTTGGGTGTGGGTCCCTTCCTTCAGCTAAAACTTTCTCCTTTTGATCCATCAGGCGACAGTACTCTTCTATTTCTTCGTGTACTTCTGCCAAGATGGTGATTGACTTTTCGCCAAACCTTTTATAGAATAAGTCTTCAGCTGACTCTTTTTCTTTAGGTTGCGATTCACTTTCAGTCGGTTCTGCAAATGGATGCTCTTTGAGTGTGAGTTCGGTTATAAAGTTCGATTTATACCTTCGTCACTAAACAAATTGACTTGTTTTGCTAGATCCATCAGACTTTGTAAGTGTTCATTTAATTTTTCAATTCTCTTGCGTTTCTTATTTCGTGGTTTTCCCTGCAAATTTAACGCTCTTTTTGCAGTTTGTTTTCGATCACGGAGTTTCATTCCAGACGATTTTGGTGGTGTTGGTGGATTCAAGTCAGTATCTACCTCCATTTCCATATCATCTGAATCCGAGTCTAAATCTATTTCCCACTCAGGTTCTTCAATTTGACTTCTTTTGTCAGACCCTGTGTGAGCAGTTAAGTTTAGTAAGTGGACTGTCAAATTACCAATTTAACTCATACTATTCTTTAAACTCTCATCAGTCTGTGTCTGTTCTTCCACATCAGTTTCTTCCTCAGGGCCATCCTCACCTCTGGGATTGTTTTCTGACGCTTCGGATTTTTAATGTGAGAATTACAGTTTCAAACTACCAAGTTTAGTAGTGATCAATTACTAACCTGTTATTTCCGATTCGGTTTCAATTCTCCCTTGGAATTTTAATCCTCCCAGGTGTACATTTTCCACGAGGTTGTCTTCTTTGACTACTGGTGCGTCAAATGGGACTTCATCCAGGTAATTTGCCTCATCGCCTACGTCCATATCATCCCCATTATCGCTATCTTCCTCTTCCCACTCTGTGAAATTGAGGTTTAATAGCGGATTTAGGTACGTAGATTTCAAAGTTAAACCAGGAAAAATTGATTCAAGGTATCGAACGTGAAATAGATTGTGAACCGCCTTTGTTCGGAAAAGGTAACCGTATATTTCCCTTCCATCTTTATCTCCTAAAAATACTCCGGATTCGGCCTTATGTCCATTTGGCACTCTTCCTTTTCTTTTCTTTTTAGGGACAAAGACTGCAATCAGACAACCAAAAGGTCTCGGCCGCTTGTAATTTGGTAATCTTTTCTCTACCATTTCAAACGGTGTTTTACCAGTTTCTGGTCTAAATATTAACTGTCCCAATTTAACAGCGTAGTCCATAGCAAAATTGAACATGCTACTGGGTAGTCCAGCAGTTGCAAGCATGCTTGTTGCTCGTTCGCGATAGACTCCCAATGGACGCTCTACTGCTCCATTTAAGGCTTGGGTATCCGCTGGGGACTTCAAAAGTTTAATGCGAGGTTTACCATCTTCGCCTCTTGTGTTGCAATATTCATGTATAGCGTTGGTTTGTAATTCACCTCCATCCCCTTGAATTATCATAATATTCTGACCGTATAATTCTTGGACGGTTCTTAGAAATGACAGGAATTCCGTTTCGAAGTCTGACATATTCTGCAACCATAGCACCCACACTTTGTGTGTGAATTTATCAAAGATAAATGAGCAGTATTTTGCCCCGTTCCTTGCAACTACTCGTAGCTTGAAACTATCCTCGGCTATATTCCATAAGAATCTTTTAGGTGGGCTTACTTTTGCCCTTGTTGTTAAACGTCTGAAATTCACTAATTGGCAAGTTAGGCAATCGGTTGAATCTTTTGAAAAATCATAGGATATTTCCGCTGCGTCAAGGGTTCTCCTTAGGAGTGGTTCGCTCAAATGTCCCATTTTAACATGCCATTGCAAGTAAGAGATTCTTTGAGTTTTTCCCTTTGATACTTTGGTTACTAAAACACGTTCAAATTCATGGTTTAAGGCATTGATTGTGTTTCGCGCACTTTTCATTGACTTGAATCCGTTATTATTTATATTTATATAGAATAAACTGCCGATTCTTTTGCCAATTTCCATGATCTTATCAGACTTTTTGTGGTACATATAGACGTGGTCAGCGCTGAAAATTATCAGGTTGTCAGTTCCTTTTAGTAAGTGACCTAATGATATCAGAGTCTCCACTAGTTTTGGAACATATAGGCATCCATTTACTCTTTGCTGTACTCCCCCGATCGTCAGGAGAATATCACCAGTCGCCCATATTCTTATGGGATTGTCATCGGCTAAATACACGTATTCGTCCATGACATGCTCCATAGTGCCATTTACAAACAGGTTTATATCGTTTGTCATTATCGTAGTTGCTCCTGAATCAATCATTTTGTTACTTTTATTAATTCGGGTGACGTTCTCAGCGACGCACACTTTCATTTTCGAAAACTCAGAAATAAAACTATCGAAACCAGTACCCTCAAAACTTCTCTCATTTGTCACCATCAATCTTTCGGCGTTTGGCGTCAATGAGCTATTTTGGGGTAAGGTACGATGTTTTAGTTCCAAGTCCTTTTGTAGCAAGTAATTTAGGAACTAACTTTCAATTACGGAGCTTTACCTTTTTCAACGCTTTTGCAGACTTCTTTACAGTCTCTTCAGTTGAATCGGCTTCATTTTCCGTTGCTTCTTCATCCGATGAATCTCTTATTACATTTGAGACCCTCTTCTTCAAGATTGGATTTGGGCGGATTTTTGCCAGTAAGTCCTGTGCATCTTTCACATTCCCCTCTTCCAATTTCTTGAGTACTTTTGGACAGACGCTTGGAGCGTGCTTTTCGCATGCGGAATCCTTGCAGATAAAACAACCACCTCTTTGGATTGGTTTTGGATTGTTTTTCCACTGAGTTTTTCCTGCTCCTTTGATTTTGGTTTGTGCTGGTTTATCCTTCGAAAAGTTTGCTGCTGCTTTCTTCTTGTCTTCCGACTTTTTGACAGAGTTTGCTTTCTTCTTTTCTTCAGCTGCCTTTCTTTCAGGTTCACGAATTTCCTGATCTGTCTGGTGACCCTTGATTATTTCAAGAACCATTTCCAGTGCCTTCTCAACAGTCTCGCAGGTTTTTACAATTCCTTTTGTTTCTAAATCATTCTTTAGTGTCTGGAATCGAATACCTAAAGGAGACATTGGCGAAGGGAGCGAGTTCAGGATCGCAATATTAAAGAATTCCACCTTTAAGAAGGTAAGGACTGAATCAACAATGGCCTCATGGCTTTCATCGTCGGTTTGGATATCATCCTTTACTGCTTCAAGTATTCTTTCCTTCAAGATATTTGGCTGCGTCAAGATTTTAGTCCAGCTTGGGATGAATTCCGTAACCCAGGATTCAATCTTATCGCGTTTATCACTCGGAATATGAGTGCTCTCAACTTGTTGAATCCAACGGCGAAAATCATAACCTTTGTTTTAAATTCTCTTTTATTAATTGTTTATTTTATATTACTAAATAAAAGAATTAAGATACCCGTGTTTTTCAAAGTGACAAATTGGGTTTTAATCTCCTTAAGGGCGACTGAGAGAATATTTTTCTCCTTGTAATCGTCTGATTGGGAAATTGCATTCCAATGTACCTCGGTAAAGAAGCCTTTCAAGGTAGTGATACTACTATCCATCTTCTCTCTCCAAGTGTCATAGCTTTGTTCCTCCTTCAAACGTGTAGACTTCAGATTTGCTTGAGATTGCACAGCGTCACTCCAATTCTTGTATCGAATATAGTGGGCATCCAATCTTTCAGCATAGTCTTCATCTGTCTCTTCATCAGCGATGTTTTGGACTGGTTTTGAAGGTGGGTTCGGGTCTACTTCGTCCAATTCCCAGTTTTGAGAGTTTGGCATTTCTCTACCCTTCAGGTCATTGACTTGTGATCTGTAGCCGGAATCAACCAAGTACGTTTCAATGTCAAGGTAATGCTGTGGGGTAATTGTTGAGGCTGTCGCGGCAACATTTGCCGGTCTCTTAGCTTCAGCTTTCTTAGGTGCCATATTCCCTCTTTAATAACTGTTTTGGATTTCACAGGTTTAATTATTTTCTTTATTTCAGATTTTCATCTTTGTGTGTGATTTGCCGTCCTTCACTCCTCATTTGGTGATCTCTTGTGAGTGTAGCATTGGTGCCTCTTGGCGCCTATCTGTCTAATTTACAGATTTAGCACCTTAATTCACGCTGATTTGATCCTCAAAGAGGCGCTGTGGGGCGCCAAAATTGGTTTGGTTTACGCGTTTATTTCCATAAAAGTTCACTTTAAACGTTTTTAACACAGTCGCGGGGGCATCGAATTGATTGAAACTTCAGATACAGTGCTTTTCATGTATTCTAATTTAGTTTCTACTTTCGAAAACGCGGTAGTTTTGTTTCTAGGACTTATGTGAAATTTCATTCTTGTGCAAACAACCTTTTGGTATACACTACTAATTTTAAATCTAAAATAAATCTTTATTTATTTTTATCTGTTTAAATTGAATGGCGTGCTTTCGGTTTCAGTTTTAGGAGTTTCTGTTTGTTCATTGTTTTCTCCTGCACTGTGATCGTCTCCACTATCCATTAGGCCCACTAATGTGAGACTATAGCGAAGTTCCGCGTTACTCAATTTAACCAGGAATCCAGAAGATCTCCAACTTTCGATGAGTTCCACTCTCTCTTCTTTGGAGAGGTTTGCCCACTTGTGGTTGGTTGGATCGCCTTGGATTATTTGATATGCCATCTTCGCTGCGATTTCTGCCATCTCAGTCTCGCACTGGGATCTCCAGTTTGTAGAATCTATGAGTTCAGGCATGTGATCGTCAGTTTCTGACATTTCAACAATTTATTTTGTAGTTTTTCTTCACTGTCACTATTTTTCCAACACAATGTGTCATAGGAAAATGACTTTGAATCAAACTCCAGACTTCCAACTCAATCACAGATCTCGGTTACTATAGCTTATGCTATGTGGTTGAGATAAGTTCTTTTGTTGGGTTCAAATTTATGGGATGTGACTGACATCAATTTCAACTTCCACAGGTTCGATCAAGAGATCGTTTAAACCGCAGTCGTACTCAGTCAACCCTTTGTTCTCGCTTATAGCGGTTTTGGTGTCTTCCGTCGACATCGATTTCAACTCAGCTGATTGGAGCAAGCTCCGCTCAGTGAGTACTCGATCGGAGACCCATAGCACTTAAACTACAACTTTGTGTCAAAGATCACGGTGAGTGGTCAGTGTGTTTAGCACACTTGTTTCGTGGAATGTTCTTCTCTTTTCCTTCTAACACTTCTTTGTATTTATACCCGGAGTTAGTCTGAAACACATGTTTCAGGTATTTTCCCCAGAACACACTAACGCCTCATTTCATACTAACACCCTTATTCTAATTATACCATGGTCCACGAGTGAATACCATTCACGAGTCTTTCTTCCAAAGTTGTACGTCTGGCTTTATTGCTTCCAAGGAAAGCTGACCACGTATCAACCTTAGAATCCAGATGGGATATATTAGATTACGCGTTGTAGCAATTAAATAAAACTAGCATGTTTATTATATTCTACATACGATTTAGTTCACTAGAATAAGTTAGGATGTTGTGTGTATTGGATTAAGAGTCTTTTCATGTGTAGCACACATGAGATTTATTGACAACAAAATACCACACATCATAATAACTGTCAGGAAGTTGGGGAGAGTTAGGGTTTCTCCGGAAATTTTTATTATATAAAAGTTGCTACCTCGGAGGATTGAACCCCTGGCTTACACTACTCCTTGGTGCCGTACCAACTGGGCTACGGCCATGTAATCTACCTTGACATGATTATATATGGTTCTCATATAAAACAATAGACAGTCCAAGTTAGAAGCTTGCACTATCAAACTGAGTTTATGGATAGCATAAAGAGTCGTGACAAGACCAAATAGAGATATTCAGTCAAACTCTGCTTTCCAAATTCGTGATCTTTTTACCACATATTAGACTGACGGATAGATTATCAGAAAGTTGAAACAATTGAAAAACAACCAAAAGTTGACAATGCTGGGGATTGAACCAGTGACTCTCAGATTCCAAAAGTAACTGCTTGTCAGATGAGATAAAATGACACACAAACTTTGAAATATCATAAATTTCAGTTATTGGAAAAAGGTCTAATTTAGACTGTCTAATTCAGACTGTCTAATTTAATTCAGACTGTCTAATTTAGACGGTCTAATTCAGACTGTCTAATTTAATTCAGACTGTCTAATTTAGACGGTCTAATTCAGACAGTGCAATTAGACTGTCCAATTAGACTGTCTAATTTAGACTGTCTGAATTAGACAGTGCAATTAGACAATTAAATTTAGACTGTCTAATTCAGACTGTCTAATTTAGACTGTCGAATTTTGGGAATGACCCAAGAAACGATGTTACACAAGGACAGTGGGTGTGAAAACTATCATGGCCAATCAGATTCGGAAATTTGCAGGAATGATTTTATCGGCTCAGTTGAAAAATGACGTTACACCAGATTCGGAATTTGTAGGAATGATTTTTTCGGCTCACTTGAAAAATAACGTTACACCAGATTCGGAAATTTGCAGGAATGATTTTATCGGCTCACTTGAAAAATAACGCTACACAAGGCAATTGGTGATGACAAATGTTTCGCCCAATCAAATGTTGAATTTTGGGAACAACCTCATCCAGTCATCTTAAAAATGACGTTACACAAGAGTACTTTGTGTGAAAAACTTCTTTCCCCATCAGATTCTGTAAAATTTTCAGAACTGCACTATAAGGTTAACCTGGAAAATGACATTACACAAGTTCTAAGATGATGAAAAAAACACTATTTCAATTAATACAATAAAGAATAGTACTCTTAGACACTATGCAATAATGTTACACAAGATGTGACCTTCATGGGAAAAAACCTTATGCAGTACTCTCATCTCTTTGATACTTCAAGCATCAGTTGAATGAGGTGACACAAATCCATATTAGTTAAAAGACGTTACACGAGCGTTACACGAGCCTTACACGAGTCCTTACACACTTTGAAAATGCTGCATTAGATAAATCCAATCAGGGTTCTTTTACTCATGGGGGAGGTTGGGGAGAGTTTGGCTTTCTCCAGAAATTTTTATTAAATAAAATTTACCTACTGGAAAAATTGAATCCCTGGCCTACACACCTCATGAGTGCCTTACCAACTGAGCTAGAGGGGTTGTTGAACACTGCATGTCTTGACATGACAAAATATAATTATCATGTGCAACCAGCTTGTCAGATGAGTAAAATATGATAAAATTTCATAAGTTTTACTCATTTAACAAAGTCCAATTTGTTGGAGGCACATGAAACTCATGTTGCAAGCTCCATGTTTGGGAATAAAGTTTAAGAATTCTCTCCAAAATCTCTCTAGTGTCCACAACGATCAGCTCACCTGTCTACAGAACCAGCACCGCTTCCAGTCCCTCTACAACAGATTAAGAAGTCTTATTACTCAACATCTGTTAAATTTTCCTGTACCAATTAGTCAGGGAACCCTTAAAAAGCCGGAACGTTCAAGCATCTACTGTTACACAAGCACCTCAGCCGCTACTACCAAAGCCGCTACAGCTTCTAACTCTACTACAAACAGCTTAATCTACTTATTAAAACAAGTTTATTCAACTTCAACAACTACAACTTTCTACTACTTGAAACACTTGAAACTCAACCAACCCCCAACTACTACGCCTCAAAATTTTTTCTGACTTCAACAAAAATGACAACAAACAACAACTTGAAAACCACTTTTACGCTTGATCATGACAACATCAGCGATTTCCACCAGTGGGTTGACGATATTGAAGGTGTTGCAGCCCAACACAATGTTCTCCACACTATTCGTCTTGACCAAGAGTCCCACGACGACAATATCAACAACTACTTGGTTCCTTATGGTCCAAATGGTGCAATCACGGCTGATCCGCAGCTTCTTGAACTTGCAGTCTGGGATAATCCTGAAGACCCGAACGATCCATGGGTTCTTCAGCTGACTGATGTTCCAAATACTTGTCCAGGGTCATACGCGAACAACAAGATGATGCAACGTATCAATGTTAGGGGTGGGTACCTGGTGAAAACCCGGTACCTGCAGGTATGACTCATCAGGTATACCTGGGGGTCGGAGGGTCCTACCTGGTCATGCAGGTGCTGGGGGGGGGGGGGGGGGGGGGGTCTGTTGATGACACGGCCAATTGACTGCAAACTTACACGCTAAGTCGGAAACAAAAGATATTATATTTTAGTAGTAATGGGAGTGTGTCTCACTGTCTTTTTTGTGTAGAATAAAGGAGAATATTATTTAAATATTGTTCTAGAAAACTGACAAACATGAATCTCAGATAGGGTACCGTCCTCCACCGTCATCAACCACTCCAGAATAATCCATATGCTGTCTCTGCAAGCGATCAATACCGCTGCTCAGTGCTGAGTATGTCACACAGACGACACAAAGAATTGGCGAACAATGTGTGATCAGGGAATTCCCAGTCCACCGTGACCTTGCAATAACTGAGCTGCTAGATAGTAAGCTGATTATATTCGTATTGATTATTTGTTTGAATTTTTCTTATTCAGCTGTTTCGCTGCGTGGCATGGTCAAGTTATCTGAGTTGTAGAAGCAACTGCAACGATCTGCCTACAAAAATTGCAAAACCACAATCGGTATTTTCCTAATATTTCCGCTGATTGCTTTCTTATCATTCTATTAATTGCCCTTTTTTTATGTGTGCTGCAGTTCACCAAGTTGCTTTTTATTTACAGGTGGTTCACGTACATGACAGAAGCACAGCCCCTAGGCCTCCCAATCATGTAAAAACTGCGTTAATATCATTCTAAAATATTTATGAATCACTCCGACTGTCAGATGTGGCTTCCTTCCAGCCGAGCATCAAAATACGAATCCAGTGACGTTAAAATTCGCCTGATTAAATGACGGGATCCTATAAGGATAAAGACTACATTTAGCACTGTTCAGGTAATTTATTATCTTTGGTGTTGGAGGAATCGATTTCTTACATCTACACCCAACAGGTATTGTACTTATGCCCTCAGCTGCTGCCAATAATTTTTCGAAAGCATTTTGATGGAATTCGAAAAGTTTGGTTGGGTTGCTGCTTGTTTTGGTGGAGCCGTGGGTTCTGGTGCGCACAATACAGACAGCATCAGCCATCAAGCTTTCATTGGCTCCACACTAACAGTATCTTCTCAGAACATAGTCTAGATTGAATCTGTAAAGTTTCTGTTTTTTATTGATTGAAATAAAGAAGATTTTGATATTCATACATTCCGACTGCATTCCGACCAGCAGCTAGAAATGGCCATAATTCAATTTTCTTTAATACATTTAGTTTTAGGATATTCATTTATTGCTGGTTTGTTTTCCTTTTAACAAGGGAGTTGGGGAAGAGGAATATAGACCTTTTGTCCTTCAACCTGCAGGTACAGACAGAATCAAAACCTGGTACTGTCACGTGACCAGGTATACCTGGTCATGAAACCTGATCTGGTACTCGATCGCCACCCCTACGTATCATCAAGTGGAATATCTCTGCTGCCCTATTGAATATTTGTCAGCAAAACACAAAGTGTGCACGTACCTGGATTCGAAACCTCCAGACATACTACAATGCACAGACAAGGACTGATACAAAGGAGACTATTAAAGAATGGATCACACTTCAACATCTGTCGCATGAATCAATTAGTGAATACTACAACCGATTCTCAAATATCCTTACCAAGATGCGCGCTGATCCAACTAATGCCGCATTTCGTCCATTCGTCAATCTCACTGAAGTTATCAACCATGTCATTGACGCACTCTATAAACAATCTTTTGGTCATCAAATTCAAAGAATCAAAAGTCTTGAAATTACAAACCTCAGTGATCTCTTGAAGGAACTCTTGGAGACTGAGAAGATGATTGGCTTCAAACCAAAGAAGACTGCTAATGATTTTGCCTTGCTCCTTGGAAGTGGACAACCCAACGGAAGCAGCAACTTCAACTCCAATGGGACTGGGCGAGGAGGTTTCCGTGGGCGTGGTAGAGGCCGTGGTCGCTGAAGTTACAACAACGCGAGCGGTCGCCCTGGACCTTATCCAGCTCAGAACACCCAATGGAATCGTGGAGGCGGGAATTCTAATAGGGGAGGATACGTTAACCAGGGAAGACAATTTCCTGTTAATAGTAACCAACCCACTCACCGCTTACACGCCTTAGAGTTCACAACTCAACAACCTCCAAGTCCCTGCAAAACTTGCGGGGGCAATCACTTTCACGTTCAATGCTTCAAGTCCCAGGACTATCCATTCAACGCGCTACTTCCATTCCCTCAGGGGAAGCCGCTGCTGCCACCAAACAGGATCCGCAATGACATTGTCAAACATCCGCTGATCCAACAACTACTTTCGAAGCCGCAAAACGCATTATTCAATGCTCCTTTTGACAACTATCAATGGCAGCAACCCGTCTACTATCAACAGCAATCACTGATGGTTCCGCAACAACAACTTCCACCACCGCCTGCTGCTCAACAACAACCTACAGTTACATTTCAGCAGCAACCTACAGTTATCAATGATCAGCAAACCATAAATACTATAAATACCCAGGCAAATAACTTAGCTTCTGGGTCGGGTACTATGGTCCCTGCGGGTTTTTACCGGGGCCAGCACTAAGTTGGCCGAAAGATGGACTTGAAGTTGACGCGCCACCTATAACTCAAGTCATCAATACATCAGCGTCACATCAAATGGAAGAAGATGAAAATCAAATACCTTCAACTACTACTGCTACCACTAAGAAGAAGCGACGGAAAGACAAAGCCGTTCCTGATTCCATCATTCATCAAAAAATTCAACCGCAACTCCGCAAAGCTGAACGTGCCCTACAATGGAAACAATCAGCAAAATCAACAAATACAACAACATCAAAAACCAAATTCAGCTTACCTTCGAGGATTGATCCAGCTCCCGAAGATATTCTGGATTCAAACTAACTACAATCCAACTCTATGACGAACTCAAAAGGGCGTTCCGCACCGGGGGGGCCTGTGATGAGAACATGGTCTTGTCACAGCCAGACGCAGTCCCCCCTGCGAATGATAAGTCATTAGAAGAATTCATTACATTATACAACAACACTGAAACACTTACCAGTATCAAGGAAACACCAAAACTCTTGTACCAGTTTCAGCCAACAAACACCAAGTTTGTCTTCGTCATTGATGGAGGTTGCCGAAAGACTTGCTTGAAGACCACGGATTATTTTGTCTCTTTTACTCCGTGTAGCCGAACCTCTGGTACCGCTGACGAAGATGGAACCCCACTTCAGATTACTGGAACTGGAGACGCAGTCATTAATTCTGGAAAATGGATACGCGTTATTAATCAAAGACGCGTGCCTCACTCCAAAGATTGTAACTCACCTCATCGGGACCAATGATCCTTGAAGACGCTGGACTCCATTTCCAATCTTCAAGAGGACTTCCCGGTTACATCTTTAAGTCCCATCCATCATCTGACTTGGGACCGCATCAACCACTATTCCAATGCATCAAACGAAATGGACTCCACTTTCTTCCAGTACGCAATCATCCCATTCCATCCAACCAGTCGCGTCAGTTCCATTCGCTACTCTCAGCCAAACTTCAGAATATGCGTCTAAGGGAATTGAAGCAAAGGACAGTTAGAAAGAGCATCGCGTCAAATGTTAAATGACTTACTGGATTATGAACTTCGACACCGAATCTTTGGACATGCTAGTGACGCGAGACTCAGATACATGCAGCGTCATCATACTTCAAGCGACTTGCATCCAATTCAATTTCCGCCGAAGCCAATGCCATGCGATTCCTGCGAAAGTTGTAAAACAAATAAGCAACCGTTTAAGTCAGATCCAAAGAAACATTTACCTGGTGAACAACTTGGATTTGACGTCGTTGAAATCAAACCGCCACATCTTGGAAAATATCCATACGCGCTTGTGATGAACGATTATGGTTCGAAAAGATCTGACGTCGCGCTACTTGAACACAAAGATGAAGCTTAGTATGGGCTATCCGACTTCATCAAAAGACAATAACAAAATATCAACTTACCACAAAACGGATGCGAATGGATCCAGGAGAACTAGGAAGATCTCCCGCATTCATGAAATATTGCGAACTCAACAATATCTCATTCGAGCCAGGAATACCGGAACAGCACCAAATGGATGGAGGACCCGAACGGACAATTCAAACCTTGAGCAAGATGGCTAGGACTTTTCTATATCAATGCAAAGCACCAGTTAGAATATTGGGGATACGCATTTGAACACGCATCAGAAATCAACAATGTCTTACCTGTTATATCCCGCGATATCGATAGTCCTGAATACGCCAGCTCTGGAATTCGTCCTCGAACGTCCCATTTCCAGCCCTTTGGATGCGCTGTCAAATACCTTCCTGTATTCAACACAAATTGTGAGCAAAATGGAGCCAACACGGAAAGAGGGAATTTACCTTGGATCCAAGACTCCATCCCAAGTTATTGTCCTCGACTTGGAAACCGCTCGCGTTCACCTCGTTCGATTCAAAGACTGCATCTTCAAGCCCACTATATATCCGTCGTGGCCGCAACCAACATTCGCTACCTCCACGCAACTTGGTCTTGAATTTACCAGAGTCACCAACCAAGACAACGTTGCTGTGGATACAAATGTTAAAAATTATCTTGACATAATGGAAAAAGTCAAACACAAACCTCTTGATGCGGAGACACTCCAAGCTCTGCGAACCAACCGCAAGCAACCAAAGTTACACCACACCGTCCTCAAGGCGAACGCCGCGAGACTTGAACTACAAAACACAAATCAACATTTAACAAAAACGTAAGATACAACACAATAACCCAATCCTTCCTTACCATTCATCTTGTTTGGAACTTGCGGGGGACGCCTTGTAAGACTTAACGGGAACGGATTGAGGGGAAGCTACAATACACAAACAAAATTAAATTAATAAGGGCCAAGCCCTGATCCCGGGATCCCCAACACATAAATCAATTACATACCTTGATCACCTCCATCAACGGTAGCCACATACAATTGGAAGTACTCTCGAAGAGAGGAAACTCTCCACATACAATATCACTACAAAAATCAAAACAACTTTTAACACACATCATTACAAAAACACATATACTCTTACCTCAATCACTCGAATCAACGACGATACACTAATCACAATACGAATAACACTTAGTAAAACTACAAAACCACTCAAAAGTGCGATGAAGCGTACCTTAACAAGCCAAGGTCTTGGCACTTCGGTACGACCGCCGCCGCAGCCACCACCAACACTACCAAAACCAGCAACGGCGCCGCGACGAATGTCTCAGAGACTCAGCAAATCACGGACATTGCTTGCGACGACGCTGCTGTGCTCACCAACACTCGACGAAGAGGAAACACATGTTTTTGGTGAAGAATGGTCATCAGCGACAATCGAAGACAAATTACACGACGTACCACTTACCTCGACTCCAATATCGAAGACTCCTGAATCACCAAAGACACGGAACGCAGCCATGAAAAGCAAATTCCAAGAAGAATGGCTTGCAGCCGAAAAAGCCGAACTTGACGCGCTTGTGGACAACAAGACCTATAGACTTGTCAAAGCTCCTGACGGCATCAATATTGTCGGCAGCAAATGGGTTTATAAGGTCAAGTTGAACAGCGATGGATCTGTTGAAAGATTTAAGGCGCGTTTAGTCGCTCAGGGATATACTCAACAATTTGGATTGGATTATACGGAGACTCACTCACCAGTAATGCGCGCAGCAACTTTCAGATGGCTTTTATCGCTCACAGCAATCAACGGGTGGGATACCCGCATGTGCGATGTGAGCACCGCAGTACTTGTATGGCGATATCGACGAACCCGTGTACATGAAGCAGCCTCCCGGATACGACGATGGAACCGGCAGGGTCTATGAACTCCTAAAAGGACTTTACGGATTAAAACAAGCGGGTCGTATTTGGTATAAGAAGTTGACGACTCACCTCAAAGAAACAGGATATACTCAGTCGAAAGCGGACCCGTGCGTCTTCTTTAAGACTGTGGATGGCAAGACTGTGTACTTGGCTATCTACGTCGACGACTTGTGTTTCTTTGGTGACCAAGCACTTATCGATGAGGGCGTGATTTCTCTTAGGAAAGGAATTCAAAATGCGAGACTTAGGAAAAATTACCTACACAATCGGAATACAAGTTGAACACGTGCCCTCCGGAATCTTCATCCACCAATCAAAATACATCAAGGAAATCTTGGAGCGATTTACGGGGCATTTTTCGCATTATCCAATTTCCACTCCCTTGCCAAGCTCATTTTCACCAACTCCAGCATCAGACACCACCCCCCTCTTCAACAACCCATCCCTATACCTTGAAGCCATCGGATGCCTCAACTACGCAGCTATCAACACTCGCCCGGACATTTCTACAGCTATCTCCTTTCTATCTATCTTCTCCAGCAAACCATCTCAGCAACACTGGGAAGACCTCATGCGCGTCTTCCGCTACATCCATGATACACAAGACCACGGTATCTTCTACTCCAAACAAGGCAATTCAAGTCCTATCGGCTACAGCGACGCCGCGTACAACATCCACCACGAAGCTAAGTCGCAGCTTGGCTACATGGTTGTTCTCGCGGATGGCGTCATCAGCTGGAAATCAACCAAGACTCCAGTCACTCAACTCTCATCTACAGAAGCCGAATATATGTCCATCAGCGAATTAGGACGCGAACTACAGTCTTTTATTCAGCTATACGATACACTCAACATACCACTCGAAAAACCAATTCAAGTATTCGAAGACAACCAGTCTACTATTCATCAATGCAATAACGATGTATTCTCACATCGATCCAAGCACATTAATATTCGATACCACTATATCCGCGAACTCGTCAATTTAAAACAAGTCAAGGTCACTTGGATCAAGACCGCTGACCAGCCAGCCGATTTACTCACCAAGTGTCTTGGACGCGATCAATTCAAGAAACTTCGTGCCCGATTTGGCATGATGTCTCTTACCGCGATTTCAATTTAACCATTCACGATTCAAGATTGACTTCCGCAATACGCATTGGGGCTAGTCGTGATTTGCCCCCAATAATGCTAAGTCAACTCTATTCAATTCAATTCAATTCGATTTCGATTCTAGAAGCTAGAATACTTCATATTTTAAACATACAATTCACATAGAACAATTCAACAATTTATTCAAGTTCAAAAGTATACAAGAAAACCAACCACTTAGCTCAACGGTCAGAGCTCAAGTCTGCTATCAAGACAACCCAGGTTCAAGACCTGCTCTGCGCACTTGTTCGATTATTACATATCCGCCTATGAAGGTTTCACTTTATCCTTGCTTCGCCACTTTAATGGTTGAGCGAGGGACGAGTGTTTTAGTCAGTAAGAATCTGACACAGGGTGTAATAACGCAAGACCGCACAGAAAGACACAACTCTCAAGCGATTCACACGATCAAGGGGAAGGCACCATCACGTGACAATCACATGACCTTCGCCGAACCCGAATTAATCACCAAGCCTTAATTAATCATTGGCAATTAATCAAGTCACATTCATGTCACATGATCCAAGTCTGATCGTTGTTCAATTCATTCTTTATTCAATCATGTTCGCTTGAGGGGAAGTGTTGGAGGCACATGAAACTCATGTTGCAAGCTCCATGTTTGGGAATAAAGTTTAAGAATTATCTCTAAAATCTCTCTAGTGTCCACAACGATCAGCTCACCTGTCTACAGAACCAGCACCGCTTCCAGTCCCTCTACAACACCTTGTCAAGCTCATTTTCACCAATTCCAGCATTAGACACCACCCCCTTATTCAACAACCCATCCCTATACCTTGAAGCCATCGGATGCCTCAACTACGCAGCTATCAACACTCGCCCGGACATTTCTACAGCTATCTCCTTTCTATCTATCTTCTCCAGCAAACCATCTCAACAACACTGGGAAGACCTCATGCGTGTCTTCCGCTACATCCATGACACACAAGACCACGGTATCTTCTACTCTAAACAAGGCAATTCAAGTCCTATCGGCTACAGCGACGCCGCGTACAACATCCACCACGAAGCTAAGTCTCAGCTTGGCTACATGGTTGTTCTCGCGGATGGCGTCATCAGTTGGAAATCAACCAAGACTCCAGTCACACCACTATCATCTACAGAAGCCGAATACATGTCTATCAGTGAACTAGGACGCGAACTACAGTCTTTTATTCAACTATACGATACACTCAACATACCACTTGACAAACCAATTCAAGTATTCGAAGATAACCAGTCTACAATTCATCAATGCAACAATGACGTTTTCTCACATCGATCGAAACACATCAATATTCGATACCACTACATTCGCGAACTGGTCAATTTAAAGCAAGTCAAGGTCACTTGGATCAAGACCGCTGACCAGCCAGCCGATTTACTCACCAAGTGTCTTGGACGCGATCTAATTCCGAAGGTCTAATTTAGACTGACTAATTCAGACTGTGTGATTAGACTGTCTAATTTAGACGGTCTAATTTAGACTGTCTAATTCAGACATTGCAGTTAGACTGTCTAAATTAGACCGTCTAAATTAGACTGTCCAATTGTCTAATTTAGACTGTCGAATTTTGGAATGACCTCAAGAAACGACGTTACACAAGGACAGTGGGTGTGAAAACTATCATGGCCAATCAGATTCGGAAATTTGCAGGAATGATTTTATCGGCTGGAGTTGAAAAATGACGTTACACCAGATTCGGAATATGCAGGAATGATTTTATCACTCGGTTCCATTACGAAGAGCCGCCATGTACTGACGCAAAAACGGCAAATACGAGAGGGCCGAGGCTGTTGCTACATGGTACTTGCCACCAGACAAACTGGTGTGGGTGATAGCGTGGGACGTTGAGGGGACGGGGTACGCGCGCAGAAAAGTGGCCATTATCTTTTTTTTTTTGGGAGAGTCACGAAAAAAGTCCCCGTTTTTAAAAGATCGTCTGGTCAAGAAAAAAAAGCACTTTGAAAAAAAACACTTTGATTAAAAACGAGGTCACGTGACCGTTCATTGAACCAAAGACACCCAAGGAAACCCCAGACACCCAAGGAAGACCCAACCGAATCGCAAGACTCCTTCCACAATCTGGATCGTCCGTCGGTCATCATTCTGTGTTGCAACATTCAAAAGATTCCAGAATTTGTTTTCCATCTGGTTCGTTTTTCACACACTCTTGGTCAAGCATCCACGTCATTGTCGAGTAACCGTTTTTTAGTTTGCAAAAGCAGACAATAGGATGGAAAAACCATAGTTTGAGTTCATTGAAGGTCATTTGAGTGGGGTACTTGTCCAAGACACGGGACTGTTGGCGACGGAGTGCCAAGATCCGCAAATGATCGAAATGTGAGGGCCGCAAGACACATTGAATTTCTGGTCGATCGAGAAGTACTTGCAGCAACGGCAACAACCCACGTTCCGCAAATAAGTCGAGATGACCGGCCCGAATACACCACTGTACACGCCATTCACGTTCGTTACTTTTCGCAGCTTCCGGGACATACTGATTGAGAAGCAATTGTGCGAAGTGGTTCAGAAGCAATTCATATGCCAACAGGTCACATCGTTTGATAGCAGCTTCTTCTGCACCTTTCAAAGACTTTACAGTACCCCCCAAGTCAACGACCACACGCAACCCATTCAAGTTCCCAACGATTACACAGTACACGGCCAGACGGGGGAGATACTTCTTGGTCAGACCACTCAATTGGACCCTGGAAACATTGTTTTTCACTGCTCCCAACGCAAACAAATTCGCGGCAGCGGCGGCGGTTTCGGTTTTGGTTTCGTCTGAACGGAAAGTAAAGAATTGCAAAAAGGCGGGATGCCAGGGAACCACATGCACCGTTTTCTTGTTTGCAATCAACCAATCCAGCAAATCGCCAATGTCCACGTTCTTGGAAAAACAAGCTCGCCAGAATCGGCCCGCCAGTTTCGGAGGAACAGACCACCGCAAGAAACTACCCAAGTGGTCAAAGTCTTCTTCCTGAGTCGATGTTTCGCCAAAAACCCCATTTCTTTCAAGAATGGCGGTATGAAGCAGTGTCTCTGTGGCCACAACATCATGGAACGATTTACAAACGAAGCAAACCACAGTCACCAGATCGAAAAGAGGGAGAAACTGAAAGATTCTTGCACACACTTCACTTTGGTCCCAAATAAGGAGATTCACTGCTCGTTTTTTTATTTCGCAAAAAATGACGACAACCACAGCCACCGTTGCCACAGCCACCGCTGCCGCTACCACGACTGCTACCGCTGCCGCTACCACGACTGCTACCGTCGATACCACTGCCGCTGCTGCCGATGCTGCCGCTGCTGCCGCTGCCGAAGAGACTTTTGGTATTGAACACATCAACCCTAAAGACACCGTACTTCAAGCAACGATTGCCGACTTAAGACAACAATTGGCAGCTTTGAAGATGGAACCTGCGGCGTTGAGAAACTACGCAGAGCAACCCGTACAAGACTTGGAGACAAGCAGCGAGGAAGCATGTGAACCTGGTGAAACCCTGCAATCCAAGTACAACGCCTTGGAATCCAAGTAAAAATCCAAGTACAACGCCTTGGAATCCAAGTACAACGCCTTGGAATCCAAGTACAACGCCTTGGAATCCAAGTACAAAAAGTTGCGAACCAAGTACAAAAAGTTGCGAACCAAGTCGCGATGCTCTGACAATATTTTAAATGCTTACTTCAAGAAGAGACCAACCGGGTATAAGACTCTTTCGGAGGTCGTGCTTTGCAATGCCGCCGAGGGTATTGTCATGAATCCAAAGTTTGTGGACAACCGCCTTGGCAAGAAGTGTCGCCCGTTATTGTGTGTCGGCAGTGGCGACGGGTCAGGTGAAAAGGGATTGGTTGCATTGCGCCGCGACCGTGGATTCTCAAAGAATGATGCGTGGGAAGGTGTCAAAATCTCTGGGTGGTTTGGGTTACAGGAAGTGGTGCAAGGTATTCCGTCGCACAACGTAATCAAGAAGAACGTTGACGCCCAGAATCTTGCCCCATTTATCGACTACGGGCTGCCATCAAAGTCAGATATTCTTTTCAATTGCCCATGGTTGGATTGGAACTGTAATGAAAGATTGCTCCAAAACTTTCTGCGTTCTGCCGCTGATATTCAAGAGGTTGGGTCATACGTGTTCATTGGCATCACCGAAGATTCCATCTATTTTCATACCTATGGAATCCAAAACGTGGTGAAAGAAGTACAGGGTTACCGACTCCGCTGTCTTGACACTGGCATCATTTCCAAGCTCCGAAAAAATGGTTACAACCATCTTTGTAAAAAGGGCAAGAACATTGGCGGGAGTATCTACCCGTACCATGTCATGTTGTGTTTTGAACGGGTACGAGTTCACAAGTAATAAAAATTGCCCCCTGATTTTGGGGGATTTTCTTCCTGAACGATGCAGACCTTGACTTTGGAGACCCTGGCCTTGAACAGCGTTCCTGAAGACACCACCACCAGACTTCAAGCAACGATCGCCGACTTGAGAAAGCAATTGGCGGCTTCGGAGACGGAAGCTGTGGCCTTGAGAAACGACGTTGAACAACTCCAGCGTGACTTGGAGAAAAGCAATGAGGCTCGATGGAGTCTGAGAGGAACCTTGGATACCCTGGAAGGCAAGTACGAAGCCCTGGAATCCAAGTACAACGATCATCGCACTTTGAACCCCAACACGCAATCCGACTACGACGCCTTGAAAGAAAAGTACAAAGCCCTGGAATCCAAGTACAGGCATCATCGCAAGTTAGGCCCCTGAGGATATGGTTTTTGATCCAACGTTTGTGTACACCCGTCTTGTCAAGGACAAACGCCCATTTTTGGCGGTCGGCAGTGGCAACAGGACATTCGAACAGGCGTTGGCGGAATTGCGCTATAGACAGTGGCGCAGTATCAAGTGGGACAGAATCAAACTCTCTGGGGAATGCTTGGTGGAAAGTATCCCGGAAAAGTGCAAATTGAAGTACATTGACGCCACGAATCTTGGCCCATTTGACCGCTACGGGCTGCCACGAACCCTTCTTTTCAATTGCCCGTGGGTGTCGTCTCGACACCCCACTGCCATTGAAACATTGCTCCGAGAATTTCTGAGCTCTGCCGCTAAAGTTCAAGCCATCGGGTCATACGTGTTCATTGGCATCACTGAATTTTCCAAGTACTTTCCGGCCTATGGGATCCAAAACGTGGTGGTGACAGTACGTGGTTACCGACTACATTGTCTCGACACTGGCATCATTTCCGAGGTCCTAAAAAACGGGTACAAGCATCATTCAGATGTCCCGGACAAGAAAACAGGTAAAAATCTAGAGATTGGAGATTGTGTGAATGACGCGGTGCTTTGAGCGGTGTGAGTCATAATGAGTCACACAAGTCATCCCAAATAAAACGAACCCTTATTTTTTCACTTTTTTTCTCATCGAAATTGGACCAGAACACCAGACATCAAGCAACGATCGCCGACTTGAGAAAGGATGGCTGCGAGAAACGACACTGAACAATACGATCGAGAACCTCAATCCACGTACAATGTCACGTTGAATACTTGGGAACGTGGGTTTAAAACTCTTGAAGCTCTTCAGGCAGCAGGGTATCCGGACGTTGTTGTGGATACAGACTTTGTGTACAACCGTCTTGTCAAGGACAGACACCCATTTTTGGCGGTTGGTAGTGGCAAGGGGTCATTTGAAAAGGCGTTGGTCGACTTGCGCAACTGCCACGGCCAGAACAACAACTCTTGGAACTCTTGGACCTCTTGGAACTCTTCGGACCCTTTGAACTTTAGGAACCGTTGGGACCCTTGGTACGGAATCAAAGTCTCTGAGCGTGGCAGAGGGATGGATCCACTGCCAATGGAAAATATTCCGAACGATGTCACAAGGTATCGCGAGAGTTCTGCAAAGCGAGTTGAACGCGAACAGAAAATGGCCGAACAGGCCATAGAAGAAGAAAGACGTAGCTGGCTTGGTCTAAGTTCCAATGCGTCTATTCCGTGGCAGCCGGGGCCGGATGGCCGCCTTCTCTGTCGCATTAACGCCACGAATCTTGCCCCATTTGCTGAATACGATCTGCCAGGAGAATCTGATCTTCTTTTCAATTGCCCATGGGATTCTGGACCAAACACTGAAGAAGGAACTGCCACCGAAACATTGCTCCGTGGTTTTCTGAAGTCTGCCGCCAAAGTTCAAGCAATCGGGTCGTACGTGTTTATTGGTATCACCGAACATTACGGCTATTTTCCTGCTTATGGAATCCAAAACGTGGTGACAGGAGTACAGGGTTACCGACTCCGCTGTCTTGACACTGGCATCATTTCCAAGGTCCTCGAAAAGGGTTACGAACATCATTCGAATGTCCCGAACACGGATATTGGGCATTTGATCTACGGATACCATGTCATGTTGTGTTTTGAACGCCAATTTGGACGTGACAATTGAGTCACCCACACTGCGCCCACCACCGCGGCTGCGACCCCTGCAACACATTCCGAATAAATACTTGTTTTTGAACAGTTTCCAAAAGTGTCCAAAGAAAAAAAAACGGTCCCCCAAAAAAAAATAGGCTCAAATGTAACGCGCAAGTGTCCAGGTCATTTGAAGTTCAGGATGCGGGACCGTTTCAACGATCTGTAAAAGGTCTGGCACGATGGACGGGAAGTCCATATTGGTCAAAGATTTCCGCACAAAGTCTCCATAGTCTCTCTCAAACGCGACTATTTTCTCGAGATAAAGTCTGTGGTCTGTGGTCCAACTTCACGTGGCGTCCGTATTGTTCAAACACAAGGGTGATAAATTAAGGGAAAGGTTAGGGCTATGGTTTTATACTCATTAGCTCAGGATTAGACTTAGGGTTTCATTAAAATTTGCATTTTCCAAAATCCTAATCCGGGGTTTGATCCCCGGTCCTCCTCTTGCGAGCAGAGATTGTTACAACTAAACTAGCCAGCTGTACTGGAAATAGCTCTACAAATTCATACGGCACCATGGAGTATAACTTCACTATTTAAGTGCAGAAACTTTAAGCGCTGACACTTTAAGCGCTGACACTTTAAGCGCTGACACTTTAAGCGCTGAATATTTAAGCGCTGACACTTTAAGCGCTGAATATTTCAGCGCTGACACTTTACACCGCCAGCCCCCTGCCGATCGTATTTCTATCGAAAATCGATCGCACGTTAGATTTTATATAAAATCGTAATTTGATAGAATTCCAACCTAAAGTGTCCCAATCGAATTACAACAGAACTCGCGATTGCCATTCTATAAGAAATTCGATTGGAATGCTGTCGAAAAATGAAATAGAATTGCAAACGAACCATTGAGGGTTTGGAGATGCAGTCATGCCTTAAATTGTTGTTAAATTGTTGAAAAACACATTAAAAATTACAAATTCTTTTATTTTTCATATCATTATTTCAATCAGATCCAGGTCTTTCTTTTGCCAATTCCAGTCGTGTTTGTGCAGATTTCTTAATTTGACTGAAACGCAGAATCATGACATTGGTGTCATATCAAAGGTTGCTCATCAATCTAAAACTAAATAAACAGAAAAGGAAAATTATTATGATGGAAGCACTTGAAAGGCAATGACGTACCATTTATTGTGCGGCACAGGGCTCCGAGTCGAATTGTTTTATAAAAATTCATCACGGTCGGCTGCTATGTCGGCTGCTATGTCATGGTTACATTCAACAAAGAGCCTCAAATTGAATACAACAAACCTTCTGTGGCCACTTCCATTGTTGTTTTTCTGTTTCAAATAAATTATTTAGTATTTATTTATAAAAATAAGAACAACGCTTACCGTTATTTTACCAAAACAAAGAACACCTAGAGATTGCCTAACGTTCTTGATTTTTCTTGTGTTTGAAGAATCGAGGTTATCCCTGAGTGTCAGCATCAGACACAGCTTGAGGTGTGTTTACAATACAGATGTTACTCACTCTGATCATCATGCCGCCACTGGTTTATTTCTATTCGAGCCATTTCGAGTTGGCCGTCGAGGCCCTGATAGAGGCAACTCTTGAATGGCTGCCTGAACTAGTCGATGAAAGCGCATACCTAGGTCCGGTAGGCGAGTAAGAGGCAAACAATACGATCATTGACGTTTTGAATCAATAACCCACTGTTGGAAGCCAGACGATGGCTGGAAGGCATGATTTTGGGAAGTTTTTGAAAGCAAAAACGAACATTGTAAAAACAGAAAAAATGGTCAAAGTGCATGTGCGACTGCCACAGCGTTTTGGTCAAATGAAACCGTTGCCTGCCTCATTACAATATGAATGGGCCAGCTTGGGCTAAGAGCGTCTCAGTTACTTTATTTTAAGCCAGGAATAAACCTTTGCGTCATCTCCAAATATGACGTATTTTCTACAAAATAAAACACACCTTGATTCTATGACTCGAATCAATTTCTGCACAGAATTTATCGCCCGAAATTGAGAAGGGAGTTTGAATTCAAGATCCAGCAGACAGGTTGAGCACATGTTCTTCACCTTGGCACCGATTTTGAAACGCAATCGGCGCTGTTTCAAATGGCAGTTATTGACAGCGTCGATTTCGCCAGAATGTTGGGTCCAGGAACAAACGCGTTCGGCCATGTTTGCTTGCGACATGAAAACTTCAATGCCTTCCAATTACATAAACAGAAGTCGTCACGACACTTATAAATATAAAATAAACACACAGATTAGAATCGAGACAGTGGTCATTCAACTACTCGGTCTGACCTCTCTCACCGGCTGGGGCAGGCTTGGATGCAGGACGCTCGCGCACCTTCAAAGGTCGACTGCCATGTCATGGTTCCGTTTTAATTGCTTGATTTTTTGTTGTGGAAGTTCGTTGTCCGAACAGTTTTGTTGGGTTTTGTTGGTTATAAATATAATATTTCAAATAAAAAAAAGTAAGGTGTGAATTAAACTGTCAAACAACTTAACTTGCCTCATGTTTCTATAACCAGAGTTAATTTTATGTTCAATAGCACCGGAAGAAGTCGGTGTGGTTACGACATCGGCCAAATGAGGCAAAGGCTCGGCGATCGAAGCCGGCCAGTACTGTTTCATCGCAACACCGAGCCAGGCGTTCTATCGGAAGGTTCTATTGGAATTCTATTATAATTTCTTATCGAATACCTACCTTATAACTGTCGGAATTCTATCGATTTATGTTCGATAGACTATTCGATAGAACTCAGTTATATCGGAATTCGACAAGAAATTCCAATAGAATTACGATCGAAACTCTGTTCTATCGAAATTCTATTGGAAAAGGTGGTTGGCGGTGTAAGCGCTGATGAATATTTAAGCGCTGACACTTTTAGCGCCGAATATTTAAGGCGGTTCTTTACTCATGGGGGAGGTTGGGGAGAGTTAGGGTTTCTCCGGAAATTTTTATTATATAAAAGTTGCCTACTGGGGGACTTGAACCCCTGGCCTGCGTACCTAATGCTTGTGCTTTACCAACTGAGCTCAGGGTTAGAATTCAGGGTTTTATACTCATTAGCTCAGGATTATACTTAGGGTTTCATGAAAATTTTCATTTTCCAAAATCCTACTCCGGGGTTCGATCCCCGGACATCCCCTGCAAGCAGAGATTGTTACAGCTAAACTAGCAGGCTATACTAGAAGTGGCTCTAAAAATTTATACGGCGCCATGGAGTATAACTTCACTTAAAAAAATATTTAAGCGCAGAAACTTTAGGCGCTGACACTTTAAGCGCTGAATATTTCAGCACTGAATATTTAAGCGCTGACACTTTAAGCGCTGAATATTTCAGCGCTGACACTTTAAGCGCTGAATATTTCAGCGCTGAATATTTAAGCGCTGACACTTTAAGCGCTGAATATTTCAGCGCTGAATATTTGAGCGCTGACACTTTAAGCGCTGAATATTTCAGCGCTGACACTTTAAGCGCTGAATATTTCAGCGCTGAATATTTCAGCGCTGAATATTTGAGCGCTGACACTTTAAGCGCTGAATATTTCAGCGCTGACACTTTAAGCGCTGAATATTTCAGCGCTGACACTTTAAGCGCTGACACTTTAAGCGCTGAATGTTAAAGCGCTGAATTTAGGGTTAGGGTTAGGGTTGTTGTAGTTTTTAAGTGGGTCGATCGACAGAATCCGATTAATCTCAACTCAGTGGCTGGGTCGAGGAGAAGGGTAGAGTTGTTTGAGAGGGGTAGAGTTTCTTAGTAGTTTCTTGTGGTAGCAGGTATTCCCGTACGAATTTGTTTTTTATTTTTGGTAATAAACATGGGGTACGTTTCGTCTTTTTAAGGACTTTTCAACGGAATTTTTTGCATGAAACTAAAAAGAATAATAGGTTATGTTTCGGAGGTGTTTCGGGTGGTTTTTGATGAGTAATTGTAATTTTTGAAACAGGGTGGCTTAATTGTAGTCTGTTCTGAAACGGGTTCGAATTTTGTCGTAGCGTGTGTCGGTGAACAAGGAACCTAGGTTAGGGTTGGATTTGAGTGCTAGGACGGTAGTTGGTGGGTCGGTCCAGTCGGTAAGGTTTGTGGTTTCTAAAATTTTCTGGTTGAAAATTTTAAGGTGGCGTCCGAGTTTCAGGATGTTGAGTCGGTTGTTGTAGCGGATGACAAATGGTGCGAGTCGGATGTCGGTAGGTTCTTTAGGAGTTAGGTAGCGGTTTCGGTGTCTGTAGGAGATGTTCCTGGCGATAGATTGGAAGAAGCGGGTAGGGTAACCGCGTTTGAGTAGTCGGTATTGAAATAGGGATTTGAGGTTGTTGTAGTCGGATTCTTGGGAGGAGGAGCGGATATAGCGAATCAGTTCTCCTTTAATGAATCCTTTTTTGAGGCTGGTCGGGTGGCCGGATGAGTTGGAGATGTAGGTGTAGGTGTTTAAGGATTTTTGGTGGCACTTTGTGGTTAAAGTACCGTTTTTGAGTAGTATAACTAAGTCCAGGAATTCGAGTGATTCTGTAGAAGAGACGAGAGTAAATTTGATTCCAGGTATTATGTTTTGGCAGTTGCGGAAGAAGGTTAAGAGTTGAGGTAAGGGTCGAGTCCAGATTCCGAAGATGTCGTCGACGTATCGGCTGTAGAAAGACATGAATCGGCGAATGTTGTGGCTGACTAAAAGATTTTCTTCGAAGTGGATTTGGAGGAAGACGTTGGCGACTAGGACGGCCATGTTGGTTCCCATTGCCATGCCGTTTTTCTGGTGGATAATACGATCGGCGAAGGTGAAGTAGTTGTTGGTTAAGATCCAGTGGACTACACCCCCAATATGGGGGGGTCGTCAATCTGCCGGTAAGAGTCTGGAAGCCCACCGGATTTTCCGGAGCGTTTGCCTGAGGTTCAAAGCGGCCGTTTCCGGCCGCACAGACCACCAGACGAATTCCAGTGGTTGTTCTGTCGGAAATCGGTCGGAAATCGGTTGGAAATCGGCAGGTTTTGTTGCTGGAATTTCGTGGAAGTTCCTGCAGAAGACAAAGGAGTATCACGTACGAAATTAGAGCAGCTGTGCTGCAGCTTTTCTGGAGAAGATCCGATCGAAATTGCAAGTCACGTGATGCACTGAAAAGCCGTAAACAAAAACTAGTTGCTTGAAGCACCAGCCATTATTAATATAGAACCAGGTTTATTGTAAAAGACCAACAAAAGAAAAAGAAAAATTGACATTAATTGCAATCCTGATTATTTTTTCTTAAAAGCTACCAGGGTCAAAATCTTCGCCGCTATTGTCTCGAACTGCCATATCATCCTGAAACAATGGATTTGCCTCATCGTTGGCCTTGATAGTGTTCAATTCAGTTATGCGGGACGCCTCTGTTAACGCCTCCAAGTCGGCAAACTTTTGCGAAAGCTTCTCCATAAAACTGTCACCTGGATGAAGGTTTTGCCGAACATGGCGCTGTTTCATTCCTTTAGAGATGTGGCTGAGAAAAACACAAAAAAAAACTCACAAGCACAGCGGCACGCTTCAGCAATTCATCATCAACACTGCATTCACTGCCGTAAATGCTTCGAGTATATGCTGGAAGTTTGAGATTGCCATTGCGCTTCTTGTTGTAGGTGCCCTTGATCTGAGAGTAATGAGTTCCATGTACATCAAGTGTTTCAAGTTTAAGTTACATACTAACCGTCTTGACAAATCGATCTCTCACATTTTCGTACAGTTTCGTTGCTTTTGCATTGTAAATAAACTCTTGCTCAGGAGTATACCCATTGATGAGATCGGCATGTTGGCCCAAAAGATACCGCTAAAAAAAGTAACCATGAATACATAGATTTACACTTGTGACTGCTTACTTTGATGGCATTCTTTGGCATTTCGGCCGGGTACTTCTTGATCGTCTTACTGTACAGGACACGATGAACATATGTTTTAATTGAGGCCTGCATTCCCATAGGAACCGTGTCCACAGTTGCAGCTTGGGTTGCTACACGGTGAAGGTTTTGCTGCATTTGAGTCATTGTTGTTGCATTGGACTCCACGCAGCCTTGCAAGTTGGTTAGTTTTGCACCTTGATCGTCGATGGCCGCCTGGATTGTTCTCAAGATGGGTACTAGATTTTCATCTTGAAAATGTGGCAACTGTGGAAACTGTTGCAAGGATGTGTATTGCTGTAGGGATGGGTACTGCTGTTCGGAGGGCAATTGTTGCTGAGTGCGAAACTGCAGAGAGCGGCCCAGAGGGCCTTGATTGCTCTGGCTGGAAGACCTAGAATATTGTTTTAAACAAGCAAAACAGCTGGAAGGAAAGGAAATACCCGCCAAATGTCATATTTGATGGAAACTTTCAATAACGACAGTTGAAAGACACCAAAATTTAAGGCCGTGAAAAATGACGCAATTGATACTGTTGAAACAAGATCGGGAAAATACTGTGATCCTGTGACATGACCATTGAAAGAAACCATTGCCAGAGATGCCAGCGTGCCTTTACAGGAGACCGATGGTCGCGATATCTAGCCAAACATGAAAAAAGATGTCAGCAACAAGAGACTAATGATCCATTGCTGTCTGAGCGTGAATCAGATCAGGAGGATTTTTTTGAACTGTCTGCTGAAGCTGGGTTGCAAGACCAGTTCAACTTCTATTCACATGATTCCATTCGTCCAGATTCTGTCGATGAGCCAACTTCTCTTACTGCAGATGAGAATCCTATCCGATTGGATAATGAGATAAACGAAACTGAATCTGTATCATCAGATATCTCTTATGGATCAGAGTTTTCGGAGGATCAAGTTTCGGAAGAACTGGATGATCTTGATATTGATTCCGACTTGGATATTCCCAACACTAGTCACTACTTTGCCCCATTTCCAGACAAAACATTTGCAATTATGTTTGTTTTGCTGTTTGGGAAGCGACGGAGACTAAGCATTGAGCAGATGGCATTGGTGTGGGGACTTTTTGAATTGTTGGAAATCCCTTGTCCACGCCTTCATCAGCTGCTCTCAATGCGGAAAAAAATCTGTCGCGTTCCTCCAGAAGAGCGCATCTCAACTTCTGGCATCTCGATTCACGTGAGACCCATTCCTCGATTAATTACAGAAGTTTTTGGGAATCCAAGTATCGCCAAGGAGATTAGAACTAGCCCCCAGCATGACGAAAATCCAAATTCCACACAATCCGAGTTATATGAGTCACTTGCATTTGCTGTTCGTGCGCCCGTACTGTTTTTGGACTGGAACACAACAAGACTGTACGCAGGGTAAATATCCCACACATGATCATCTTTTTTGTGCTAAACGTTCTCGGCAGGGACCTTATACAACATGGCAACAACCAGGGTGTTATTCTGTGTTTCCCGAAGCCTGGGTTTTGCTCCATCGGCAAATCTGTTGAAACCTTCCGGCCAAATATACTTTCAAATTTTACTTGTGTCTTTTGCTTGCAAACTGGAACAGATGTTGTTATTATTCAACGTGGGCCTCTTTCTCTTAAAGGTAAGCTACGCAATGTTGTTCAATCTACAGTGTCCGAAATTATTTTCCACAGCTGATGGCCTGGACGTCATCAACTTTCCAGTTGCCTGCAGCTCTGACGAAACATCAGGGAACATATCCAAGCGTTATAATAAGTTTGAGAACTTTTTTGTTATCTTCCCAGCTTTACCTCATCAATTCCATGGATCAAAACACATCAACTTTGTTGCAACAACAAATGAAGGGGATTGGAAAGATATTGCAGATGTATCATTGAAAGATCTTCAATTTGGTATGCTATACTTTTTTCCTGTGGTTGAAAACTGAATGTTCATTTGATAGGCTCAGAATTGGCGAATGGAATGCGGGTCTTTAACGCCTTTACCAAGAAACATGTCCTTGTTGTTTCAAGTTTGCTACTTATGCTGGTAGATAATCCCAGGGCCTCCAACATTTGTCAACATGTGGGAGCTGAGGGCAGTTTCTATTGCCGATGTTGTTTGGCGGAGAAAGGCACGTTTCTCAATGAACAATCCAGAACCCTAGCGCAGACTCGAGACGCATTGAACAGAATGCAAGATGCTCCCTCCAATGCAGAAATTGGACGTATCAGGAAAGAAACGGGTGTTGTTGCTCCAGACGGACGTCCCAACATCTACTTGGAACTTCCTGCCTTCTTTCCAAGTGCCCAAACGCCCACGGAAATATTACACACTGGTCCCTTGGGCTGGATCAAGTACCTGGCTTTGGAATGCAAAAAGTTATTTTCATCTGCCGATTCCAAACCTCGGGTTGCTTCTCTCTTTTCAATTGTAGCCAGATATCCTGGGGTTTTATCTCCAAAACAAGTAACTCACTATATTGGGAGTATGGTTGGAAAAGATATGAAGCAGCTTTCGGAAATTGGTCCCTTCTTCTTCTGTTGGGTGAAACCTGAATTCCGTTGGATTTGGGCTGCAACATCTCTTCTAGTAAAGCTTGTATATACGGTGAAATACAACAGTCGAATTCAGCATTACAATCTTCTCCAACGCGCTTCCATGGTCACTTTATGTCTCTTCCAAAAGGAATTCCCAGCCACAACATCGAAATACAAGATCCATAGACTATGTCATGTTGCGGATGATTTTTTTGTGTGGGGACCCTTGCCACGAATCGCTGTCGAAGTTCCTGAACAAATGAATGGAGACTCGCGAAAGTATATCGCGAACTCCAACAGACATTGGCCATCCAGAGATGTTGCATGGGACTTCAGCGTTCGCGAATCTTTACTGTCCTTGCTTAGTGGTCATGATGCTTGCAGTCCAGGAATGAAGGAGCTTGGCTCAAACCCATTGGTCAAGAAGCTGCTTCGACTCTTAATCACAGACAGTGAGCCTTCTGTGAAATGTGAAGTGGGATCGTTTTACTTTTTTAATGACTGGAAACAAGTTGGGATGGTTGTTCACCTGCGTGAGGACATTCGGAAAGTAGAATTCAAAGAACTAGTGTTGATGGGTCGTAATACATCTTGGGGAATACCTGCTAGAGGGCTCGCACACAGAAGAAACACTTTGATACGCATTGACCATGTTAATGGGCTTGCTGATGTGTTTCATGACTGTTGGGAACCTCACTCCGAGTGTCTTTGGCAAGCTGACGGCGATATTACCCACCAAAGAAGAAATCAGTATATTCTTAACCCGTTTCGAATGGACCACCATCATGATTTATCTGTGGAGGAAACGAATGTGTTTCTTGATTTTTTGCAGAATATATGACTTGTTTTTTAAATCACTGTCAATCGATTCCCCTAAGAAACACGACCGTGCTAAACGCACTGGCTGCTACCAATTCCCATTAATAAAGCAACTGTGCTAAACGCACTAGTCACTGCCGATTCCCCTAAAGAACGCGACCGTGCTAAACGCACTGGCTGCTACCAATTCCCATTAATAAAGCAACTGTGCTAAACGCACTAGTCGCTGCCGATTCCCCTAAAGAACGCGACCGTGCTAAACGCACTGATTGCTACCAATTCCCATTAATAAAGCAACTGTGCTAAACGCACTAGTCGCTAACAAGTAACACTTGCATTGATTGGAGCCCACAACTTGGGTAAAAGAGTGTTTATTAACCAAGTGTACTCAAAAAAAAAGGTTGCAGGTTACACACTCATCATCATTGCAGTTCCGATGTTCACACATGAGGTGTCGTGGGAAATATTTTTGTACAGTGAGTACATTGTCGCTCCTCCAGTTTTTCTTGATTCCCCTCCAAGCACTGAGAACGTCGACATCCCTTGAATTTGCATTGATTTTTGCAGAGATTTCTTGTGTGAGTGTGTGAGACAGGCCCTTGTTGACTTTCTTATTGCAGTGCGAACATTTTAAAGGCTTTTGAGATTGGGTGCCAAATTTCCGTCGAGCCAAATACAGATTCCATTGATTGTGCAGCGGAACAGGGCCTTCAAATTCGACAGCAGGTACTATTGAAATACAATAAAATGTTATTCAAAGGGTTGTGCAATGGCGGCCGCTTACCGATATCGAAAGGTTCCTGCCAAAATGGGCGGGATTGATAGTGCTTGGTATCTTCGAGTTCCTCCAACTTCAGTTCTTCTTCTTCTCCTCTTCATCTCCGCTGCTCTCACTGTCACAATTGCTTGATTTGTTGCTGGTACTTTCTTGAAGGACATCGTCTGCGTCTGACTGGCAACGCAAGTTAAACTAAACAATTCCAACAATTGAAATCCCACTTACAAAGATGTTTTCTTGATTTGAGTCTGGTGTGCATTCCCAGCGGTCGATTGATTGTGCCCAACAAATGCGCAGTCGGTCTGTTTGGCATTTTGTTAAAATATTAAATGACATTCAAAACTTCGAATGCCCGCCAAAAAGCCCCGAAAACAAGCGCAACCTCGTAAACGGCGTCACATCGAAGATAGTGATGAAGAAACGGAGTGCAAACAGAAAGCAACGACGACGGGCAAAGGCAAGAAAGCCTGCAAGACCCGAGACAACTTCGCCTGGCACAAGCAGATAATTAAGCTGCAGAAATAAACGACGCTGGTGATACCACGAACGCGATTCGCAGCACTGGTGTGTCGACTTTGACTTTTGCTTGTCTGTTGCTAATTTTTGAACGTAGGTTCGACAGCCTACGGCAAATCGTTGGCAGCCTCGGGAAAACCATCCATTCGTGTTACTGTATCAGCCATGGTGGCTCTGCACGAATTTTCAGAATCTTAAATGGTCACATTCTTTGAGGATGCAGTTCTATGTTGTCTGCATGCAAAGCGGCAAACATTGATGCTGCCAGACATGCGGTTTGTGGGACGTATGCGACAGTATTTTCTTTCTTCACATTATTTAGAAGGTAATGAGACAGAGGAGAGGGATGAGATTGAAGAATAAAATGAATCTTGAAAAGCGATACTTATTTCTACTTTGCGAAACCAAGAATGGAACTCGGGTGTTATTGAGAATTATTGAGAATGGGTTTTACCCCTTCAACATCGATTTGTTGAATGGTGTTGACGTGAGATGGTACCGAGAAGGTCCCCGATTCAAGTCCTACTTCAGTATCTTTTACAACTGTGGAAATTTTGGTTCTGATGTCAAACCACCGGCATAGACACCTGCATAGCTGGGGAATTTTACGTTTGGAATTCTACGGATATTCCCTGGAGTACCTGCCGCTTTTCGCACGCAATCTGCAGAACCCCTCTGACGCAATCGCTCGGCAGGGCCTCCGGAAAACGGTGGCTATTTTCGGGGGCTTGTGTACCGTACTTGCCTGCCGATTGTCTTTCGGAAACACCGCCAGGATTACGCACGCAGCCGCATTCGTCCGGAATACGCCACGTATTCCGGGAGAATGCGGCTGCGTCCGGAATTCTTCCGGCATCTGTCCTAGCAGTGTAGGTCCGGTAGAAATTTTGGGAGATTGTGGCGTTCCGAAAATTTTCTAATAGCGTAGGTGGTAAGTAGTATGTCCATTGAGCCGTAGAGATTGACTACGTCAAAGGAGAAGAGGATGGCGTTTGGAGGGATAGGGTTAGGGATGTTGCGGAGGTTATTGATTATTTGAGTAGAGTTGGTTGGTCTTAGCGGGTCGTTGGCAAAGAACGGTTTGAGGATTTCGGCAACGTAGATGCTGGCGTGAGTGGTGATCCAGTTAGTTGCTCCTACGATAGGTCTAATTGAGAGCGTCGGATGGTGACCGGTAGGGATTTGTTTGTGTAACTTGGGAATTGTTCGGAATTTTGGTAGTGTGTGATTTGCAGTTAGGGCGTGGCGTAGGAACTTAGAGTGTTGTTTCGGTAAATTGTGTTGACTGTTTAGGATTTGGAGGTAAGAGTGGTAGATTTCTTGAATGGTGACTGTGAAGTTGACGTCTAAGCTCAGAAAAGTGTAGGTTGAGTTGTCGTTTAGGTGGGTTAGGGTCAGGCGGTCGTAGTGATCGGTGTCTAGGATTACTAAGCCTAAATTTTTGTCGGCTTGGGTGATGGAGATTGTCGCGTTGTTTTTCAGTGTGATTAAAGGTTTGAGAACTGGGTCTATGGGTTGGCGGTAGAACGGTGTTGTCAGGATTGCTGTAGAGATCGATTGTTGGAAGGTGTCGAGTGCGTCTGAAATTATTGGGTGTGGGTCTTCGGGTAGAAAATTTGTTGATTTGATATGTAGTTTGGGATTGAACGGTGGTTGGTTTGGGTCTGGTGGAGTGTTCCTGAATTGGAATTGAATGAAGATTCGGCGTCTGAAGTCGTTGAAGGATGTTTTGATTTCGTTGGACGTTAAGGTTCTTGGGTGGAAACAGTGTTTGATGCCGAGGGAGAGGCTTGATAGGGTTTTTTGGTTGAGTGGAATTTTGCTGAAATTGAAGACTGTGTTTGTAGTTGTGGTCGGTAGAGGTAGATTTGTTGCGAGTGTCCATGGATGGAAGTGGTTTCGAGTTTTGTTACGGTGTTTGATTTTAGAGCGTGTTTTTCGTTGTCGAATGGAGGGTTTATTGGTTAAAAGTTCCTCCCACGCTGGTGAAAATGCGTTCTTGAGTCGGCAAAGTGTACTTGGGCGTTTTGTCTGGTGTTGCGGGCTGTTTGATTGGTAGGTTGGTTTGTGCGGCCGGAGTTTGGTCTGTTAGAGTTTGGGCGGCGGGGACTTGATCGGCGGGGGCTTGGGCGGCGAGGGCTTGTGCGGCGGGGGCTTGGTTGTCGAGTGTTTGGGCGTCGAGGGCTTTGTTGGCGGTTTTTCAAGATTGGTTTAGGTTGGCGGTTGGGTGATCTGGATTGGCGGTCGCGGTTAGAGTTGTGGCGTGAGTTGTTACGTTGGCGGGAAGGCGAGCGTTGTCTTGAGTTTGATTTTGTAGTTAGGTCATTAATTGCGTTTACGAGGAGGTCGATTTTTTCGTCGGCTGTTGTCGGATTTTTCTTTTTGAAGATTGAGGCTTGGATAGCGGCTTGTTTGGTTGCTATGTTGGTGGCGATTCTTTCTTTTTCCTTAAGTGCCTTGACGTGGTGGTTATTGGTAGTGATGGAGAAGTGGCTGAGAGTAGTGTTGAATTGTTGGGCTAAGCGTATGTAGCATGGATTTTGGGGAAACAGGAGGTGCCGATGGGATCCGTGTGAGATGCTAAAGTTTGCTGTAAAGGGGTCGTTGCAAGGTTGTAAATGTCGAAGGTCTTCCGAGAAGATTGCTAAGAGGTTTGCGAGACTTGAGTTGGTTGCGTTGAGGCTTGTGAGTTTGACTAATAGATAGTTTTCGAAGAGTTTGATTTTCGAATTATTGATGATAGTATCGATGGCTTCGGTGATGGGTAGTTTTGATGGAATTGTCATTTTGATAAAAGGTGGAATGGTGCCGTTATCATATTGGACATAGAGGTCGGTAAGAGCGCTGTGTTGTTTTCGGGCGGTTGAGACCAGTTTGGCGAAAGAAAGGGCAGTTTTGTTGATGAGAGAGTTCTCGGCTTGTGTTGGTTCGGTTATGTCAGGTGGATTGATGACAGTGTTTGGAGGAAGTTGGTGTTCAAGGGCTTGGTCGTTGGAGAACTGGAAGGGGTTATGGACATCAGGGATTGGGTTTGAAGTGGTAAACGATTCGGCTTGTTGCATTGGATGGTCGTTTAAGTGGTCCATGGTGGTTCCTCGGAAGTCGATGTAGAGGGTTAGGGTTATTGTAGTTTTTAACCCTAACCCTAAGTATTTGGGTATGCCCTTCTCCCGTAATGGTATTGACTGGAAACAATTGGCTGCAACACGAACGGAAAAGGCGCGGAAGGTAATAGCTATGTTGGCACCGCTGGGATTCAACTCCAGGGGGTGGGCTCCGGCTGCCTCCGCGCGTGTCTACAAAGCCTTTGTCCGCCCTGTGATGGAGTATGGGTTGGCTTTGTACAGGGGGAGCCCCACCTTCTTCCAACAGTATGAAGCGGTGCAGCGACTTGCACTGCGCACTTTGACATCAACACCAAGGAACACCTCTGGAGCTGCACTAATGCGTCTCTTGCAGATTGAGCCCATGCGACATCGAGCAGAAGTTCTCAACTTTAACTGGTCTGCCCGACTCTACACATCTGGCGACGCTGGCAACCTGGGGGTGAAAGTCTTTCACCATGGAATCCAACTAGCCCGGACACCCAAAGCTGGCTCCATCCCACAACCGTCGATGCTCAACTCGTTTTGGCACCACCCAGACACGGAACACGACCATCCACCGCTAATCAGGGGAGACAACGCTGCCAAGGCGACAAAACCTCTTGCACTAAACACCAAACAGGCTGTCACCAAGCAGGCTATTGTGGACCTTGACGCTGGCACTCCAGGAATTGCTGGGGCTATTCAAGTGGAACCTGAAGATGATATCCGGCCCTTCTTGCACTCCAACAGTGGAATTACTCGCGAGGACCGCTGGCTTCTACTCCAATGGATTCTGGGTGCTGTGACTCGACACGAGGAATGCAAGCGCTGTGCCCAAGTTCTGACCCGTGCCCATGCTGTCACCTGTTCTGGGGGTGATACTCTTCTCAAACATGTCCATGAGGAGGTGCTTAGGCCTGCCTGTGAACGACACACTCGAATCGACGCTGTGCTCAACCACTACCGGAACTCTTCCCCACTGGACACCATGGCCTACAAGACTTGTCTCACAGCCATCAAGGACATACTTACAAAATGCCGGGGCCTCAAACGACGCAAGGACGACGGATTCTGGGTGGCGGACGTACCTAGCGACAGCAACAGCGACAATGAAACACCAGCTCCAGCCAGGCCAGCCAGGCCTGCACCGCGAACGATGCGATCTCTGGCGCAGTCAGCACGGGCGAGACTTCAAGCTCAACAGCGAAACCGACCTGTAGGCCGACCAAGGCGCCAGGAGAGTGGGAACCACCGCGTGGGATAATTGGGATGGAGTATTTTTGACTGCAAGTATATTTTTATGACCTGAACTTATTGACCTTTATATTCTACTTGTTTTTTTTCTTTCTTTGAAGCCAGTGGAGGGACGGCAACTTATGAAATAGGGGGAATGAGGTGGAATCTGCCAAGACTTGTTTATGTTTATATGTTTTTTTACTACATAAAGTGCTCTTGAGATCGTTAGGGTTAGGGTTAAAGTTAGGGTTTTATACTCATTAGCTCAGGATTAGACTTAGGGTTTCATGAAAATTTTCATTTTCCAAAATCCTACTCCGGGGTTCGATCCCCGGACATCCCCTGCAAGCAGAGATTGTTACAGCTAAACTAGCAGGCTATACTAGAAGTGGCTCTAAAAATTTATACGGCGCCATGGAGTATAACTTCACTTAAAAAAATATTTAAGCGCAGAAACTTTAGGCGCTGACAAATATTTCAGCGCTGACACTTTAAGCGCTGAATATTTCAGCGCTGAATATTTAAGCGCTGACACTTTAAGCGCTGAATATTTCAGCGCTGAATATTTGAGCGCTGACACTTTAAGCGCTGAATATTTCAGCGCTGAATATTTGAGCGCTGACACTTTAAGCGCTGAATATTTCAGCGCTGACACTTTAAGCGCTGAATATTTCAGCGCTGAATATTTGAGCGCTGACACTTTAAGCGCTGACACTTTAAGCGCTGAATATTTCAGCGCTGACACTTTAAGCGCTGACACTTTAAGCGCTGAATGTTTAAGCGCTGAATATTTAAGCGCTGACACTTTAAGCGCAGAATATTTCAGCGCTGAATAATTGAGCGCTGACACTTTAAGCGCAGAATGTTAAAGCGCTGAATATTTAAGCGCTGAATAATTAAACGCTGAATAATTAAACGCTGACACTTTAAGTGCCAATTAATTGAAAGCACTGACCATCCAAGTGCTTATAAATCAAGCGCTGTGAAAATTTTAAGCCAAGAAAATCACCAAATTAGTCTCTTAATCTGGAACACATTAATGCACATGAAAAATTTTACATGAAAAATTTTTCAACTAAAAATAAAAAGTTCTCTTTTTATTAATCTATTAATCAAAAAAATCATACTATTTGTAATCATTTGATAATACAAAAACAGCACTTTTACAGCAACTATTAATATTTGAGTACTAAATTGACTTTGATATACATCCAAAAATGTGTTACAAATGCAGGTTACACAAACACCACCAAACCACCAGCAGCCAAGTACAGTAAGTAGTAGCAAATGTAATAAATACTCTTCATTTTTATTGTGTTAGGCGATAAAATGAAATCTTGAATTTCCAAAGTTGGTCCAAGCAAGAATCGATACGTACCCTTTTACATGGTCCCATTGAGACCTGTTGAGGTTGAGAACCCTGTGGCCCATTTGCCCATTGATGTGGTGCATCAACTTGACGTGTTGATTTCTGATTGGAGGAAATCATGAAGGGGAAATTAATTACAAATTTATAAAGTGTCATTTACAAAATGTATTCATCTTTCTCATATGTATATTTCTAATTTCTGCTAAGTAGTGCAAGTGATATTGTATCTTTTATGCGTAATACTCAACATCAATGCAAATCCATTTCATTATTGAGTTTCCTGGAAGCTTGAAGAATTTTTATTTTCGTCACAACAAAATTGCGGATTGAATTTTTCAATCCAAGTTCAACTGCTATTACCTAAACACCACCATAATACCCCTGAGTGCCAAAAAAAAAACTAAATTTTATCTTTATGATGGTTCTTAAAAAAGCCCATAGTGAGGTTTGATCCAGGGAAGCATGCAAGACCATAGCTTTGCCAGTCAGCTACCGCTAAATACATCACAAAGAATCCTGCAAATATTAATTGAGTTATGTTTAAAAAGGAATCTTTAAACCTGGAACGGTTACTTGAGATGTTCTTGGATGAAATATGTGTTGTGTTTCCAAATGAAAATGGTGTATTTTACATTTTTCATATTTTCACTTTTTCACTTCCAAAAATGATCTGCCCACCTGGCCACACACCTCACCCTTGATGGCACCTTGCTGGTTTGGCGACCTGAAGAGGAGTTGAAAGGCTCCTTGCTTTAAAATTACGGGTTGCCACCACAAGGGGCCTTGTTTGGCGACCTGAAGAGGAGTTGAAAGGCTCCTCGCTCTTAAAATTACGGGTTGCCACAAGGGGCCTTGTTTGGCGACCTGAAGAGGAGTTGAAAGGCTCCTCGCTCTTAAAATTACGGGTTGCCACAAGGGGCCTTGTTTGGCGACCTGAAGAGGAGTTGAAAGGCTCCTCGCTCTTAAAATTACGGGTTGCCACCACAAGGGGCCTTGGTTGGCAACCTGAAGAGGAGTTGAAAGACTCCTCGCTATAAAATTACGGGTTGCCACCAGGGGCCTTGTTTGCCGCTCGAGGTTCTTGTCTATTTCCAAACATCTTGACATCTCCAGTATTTTCTTTCTTACTCTACACAGCTTGTTATACTAAATAATGGTAACCTTTCTCATTTTAGTTGACCGCTCCATGTCATCTGCACTCGCAGGTTGCTTTGACCGTGGCATATTGAACACACAGCAATGGACATCTTCTGTGCTCGAAGGTTGCTGCCATTTTGACGGTGGCACCAAACTCTCTGATTGAACTCACGGAGTGAACCGTTTGATCGGAGAGGGAGGTGTCGGCGGCCATCTTCTTGCAAAGAGAAAGGACACCGCAGACTGTAGCTCGGGCCGGCTTGTGACTCTGTGATTCGCATCTTAGCCCGGGTCCCTCCTCTGCCGCGATATTGCACCTTGGTGCGTCGGGGCGGGGGGCGGTGTCACTAATGTCCTTTGCCGTTGGTTTTTGTCTTGAGCCAGTTTGCCGTTCTGCCGTACCGCTACTTGTGCTTGGTCCGATCCTCAAATGTTTCAAAGGGTCAGCGTTTATTTGGCTCTGGCGCTTGTTGCATAAAGATTAAGCGTTACTTGTTCAGCGCTGAAAGATTAAGCGTTTTATTCTGCGCTTAGTGTCTCAGCGCTTAATTTTTCTGCGCGAAATTATTCTGCGCTGAATTATTCTGCGCTGAATTATTCAGCGCTTAATTTTTCAGCGCTTAATGTTTCAGCGCTGAACTATTCAGCGCTCAATTATTCAGCGCTTAATGTTTCAGCGCTTAATTTTTCAGCGCTTAATGTTTCAGCGCTGAATTATTCAGCGCTTAATTTTTCAGCGCTTAATTATTCAACTCTCTTATTTAGTTTCCCTGCTCAGTGGTAGGTGAGGGAGCTTCATACATCGGCCCAGTTTTCCTTTGACCCATCTGCTCTGCTCATAGATCATCCCAATGTGCCCTGGAGGGTACAATTCGGAGGGTACAACTAGTCCATAGCCACCAAGTGCTGGCGATCTAAACCTGACCGTTAAGATGTCAATAATACACAACAATCAGAAGGGTCACTTGAGATCCCAAAAATAGTAGTCATATCTTGCTGCCTTTTAAATGCAAGCACAATCACAAATGATGTCAATTTTTTGTGTTCTAATATTAAAGTTAATGTTAAGAAGTGGAGTTGAACGGATTGAAAATTTCAATCCAAAAACTTTATTGTGATGAAAAACCCAGCATTAAGAATTTGTTTAGCTTTCAATCAGTAATAAATTAGGAAGCTTCTATTGGTTATATTTTTCTGCTTTTAAAATTTCAGGTTGAAGTATTCAATCCGAGTTCAACAGCTGTTGCACACTACTCTTCAGTACAAGGTAGGTTTAAGGCCAAAATGTATTCTAATATACACCACACAACAATCTTTATTGATAGGGGTATAAAAAGGCATTCCATCTCAGACGCAGCTCCTGATACATAGTCTCAAGTGCATAGTCAGAACGTAACACTGGATCAGCAAAGGAGAAGCGTAAATCTCGCGTCAGCTCGGAATGCAGCCACAATGCAAAGTCCTTCCACAGCTCCCGCTTTGGCAACAATCCTTCAATACGATCACCACCGTAATACATCTCCTTCCAGTAGTCATGAATTCCAGACTGTATGGCCAACTTTGCCTCAAGTTCCAAATCGCCGTATAGAGGCATCATGATGTCCAACATCAATTGAGACTGGTGTCTGGTATTTTGGATAATCATCGACCTTTGCAAGGCTTTCATGGCGCGCATTCTTTGCAAAAAAGACGCGTGGTTGCCTGGAAGCTCCTCTGGATTGCTGTAAGTTTCTTGAAGTCTGATCAAGCCAGCGAGATGGTTGCGCGGCCAACCAAAGGCTCGAGCATAACGGTCGCATTGAATGATCTGTTGCAGAGTCTCCTTCTCAGCACTGCAGAGTAGATGGAAGGAGGCAGATGGATCAAATGGGGGGAGAGTCTCAGCACTGCGGAGTAGATGGTAGGAGGCAAATGGATCAAATGGAGGGAGAGTGTCTTGCATTCTGCAAATTATTTTCAGTATGTTGATGCATGCCATTTAAGGAGTATTTAAGGGTGAATTTATTAATCAACGCCTAACCCTCGCTACTGGTTAAAAAATATGGCTGCACATGCTTCATGAATAAGCCCTGCCATCTTATTTGCATCAAAAATGTATTTCTATTCTGATTGCAAATCCATTCATAATTGAGTTCTTTCATGATAATGTTGGATCATCTCAATAAAATTTCGGGTTGAATTATTCAATCCGAGTTCAACTGGAGTTACACAAACACACACTTCTCTTCAGTACAAGGTAGGGTAAAATCCCAAATTTATTCAAATGTAGGCTACACAACAACTAGTACTTTTAATCTGAATCTGAAAGACAGTCTGAAAGATGGTTAAATCTCTCGTCACAATCTGAAAGTATTTGAATTGCGGCATTGAGCCAAGTATAGCCTCCACGATAAGGTTCCAACCTCCAGTTTGACTTCTCAATGCCTTCCTCACACACAAACGAAGCAGCAAAAGAATGAAATCCTTAGAAAAAATATCCCTTGACTTGCGAATGATGCTGTAAACATAGTAAGAAGCACCTTTGACTTCAAGAAGTTCTTGAAAGGATAACCGCAAATAGTCTTCCTTATATGACAGAATCATACCCCAATCAATGAAAGGACTCAACACAATTGGGCCAAACACACTGTGCAATAGAGCTGCTCCTTCAGGTTCAGTGAAATTCCAGGGTATATCAATCACACTACATATCCCATCAGTATTTTTGTCCAGTCTGGCATTATGATCTGGCTGCATTCTCCGAAAATGGGTGACTGCTGCAACAAATATGGGACACCAAGCTTTGGTATAAGAAGCATAATAGGCTTTGCTAAAGTTCCCCCACCAATCCACTTCTCCTTTGGATTCCCTCCCACCTTCTGCCACCCACTTCAAGTGTTTGAAAGGAACCTTGGCACACTCTTCATCAAATGCGTTGACTTGTTTCAGTCTCAAGCATTGGAAAACTTTGATTATTGCCTTGACCAAAGTATCATCATGCAGGCAACCATGACTCACATAATCCTGGAGTACATCCAGATACTCACACAGGACATTCTCTTTCTTTCTTCTTCCAATATACTCAAACATTGCTGTCTTGACATATAGGCTTTTACCAACAGTTTGAATCAAGATATTGTGCAATCGAGCTGATGGGTCAGGGTAAAATATGTGGCTTGTGGCACTTGTCCAGTACTCCAATGCCGCCCTGTTGGCACTCCAAACAGCCGCAGATATCACCACATCATCAAATGAGTTGCCGAAGTCACTGCCTTGTGTCTGAAACAGGAGGTGCAGGATTGGGGATGAGTGTGAATGGTTGACTGCTGCCAATTTTGAAAGGTGGGTGAGAGGAAGAGCAGCAGGCCACATTGCTTGATAATTCCCTTGTTTCAGAAAGAAAGTGAACCAGGGATTGATCCACCGGGGAAACAAAGGACTGCACTGCAACAGGGTCTCTTTCTTTTCATCAGGAACTGGTCCAGCAATAATGCACATTGCAACAACATCCCAATCCAGGGCAATATCAGAGCCTCGCGCATGGCAAAGAACCTTGCCAGCCAGTACCATTCGGTAAGTAAAGGGGAAGGTGGGATATGTTGATCCTGCACCAGTTTGATCAATGAGGCAGGTGGGAAAGGGTTGATGTTGA
>JAIVFH010000220.1:0-46976 GCA_025765595.1 Obelidium mucronatum | reverse complement strand
CAAGAATGGCAGCGACAGCTGGAAAATCAACCAAGAGGCAACAATTTGAGCAACACCCTTTCCATCCCAAGCCCAGTTAACGGCATCAGTTCCGAAAGCGGAGATACCCACACCGATAAGAGCACCAACAATGGAGTGAGTAGTAGAAACTGGCCAACCGAAACGAGTAGCAATCATGACCCAAGTGGAAGAACCAATGAGGGCACACATGAAGGCAGCCATCAAAAGATCTTGACGCTTGTCGAACATGCTAAGAGCAATGATTCCATCCTTAATGGTACCGGTAGTAGAAGCACCCAAAGCAATTGCACCAATGAATTCAGTGAAGATAGCGATGCAACAAGCTTGCCACAACTTGAGGGAACGGGAACCGACAGATGTAGCAAAGGAGTTGGCAACATCGTTGGCACCGATGGCATAGGCATCGAGGAACGAGAATGCAACGGTCAGACCGAAGATCCAAGTGAAGGAGTTGACAGGCATAGGAACTGGAGGCATCTTTGCTGTTTGTAGTTGTTGTAGTTCTAGTTTATGATTCAGCTACATTAGAGCAGAAAGTGGTTTATATATCAGTTTCTTCTGTTTAGGGCACGCACTTTGAAAGAGCTTGTAATTTTAACCCAATTTCGACACCAAATTTTGGTAATGAATAATTACTGAATAATTGCTGGGCTTGACAATCATCGGGCTAATAGCGAAAGTAGGACGTAGAAAAATAACGCCTTCGTATCTTTTCAATTAGCGCGTTAATGCGTTCAACGTTCCTTTAAGTTTGCAACGCCCGAAATATTGTTTCCCAATTTCCAAGAAAAATTGGGTTACACAACTCGTAAATTCCAAAAACCACAATTTCGCTTATGACAGTGGCACATTTCAAAAAGATGTGTGCCCGCTTTCGAAATTATCAAAAACAGAAACAGCAATGTATTATATTTATGCGAACCAACACAATAAACCAATCAGGCAGAAACGACTTTATCCTTCATAACCCATGCAGCCGAAGCGTCATTTTTGTCAGACACATAATCATATTGTGGCTTCTGAATTGGCATTCGAATATCAAATGCTCCCGTTCCTCCACGAACGACTTGTCCAAGAACAATTCGAGCAGATGGCGATTCTAATGTATCGACGTCTCCTGTAAGCGTAGCAGTTGTCAAGAACTTGGCAGTGGTTTCAAAGGACATTTGGGCAAATGGAGACGGGTTCGAATTCATGCCGATACGGTTGAAGGCCTTGTATCCACCTTCAAAGGTCTAGAAAGCAAGGAAACATCAATAACTAAGAAGCGAAAATACCCATAAACTTAAAACAAACCATGTAATCTGCAATCAAACTCAAGTGTCGGCGATCAACACTGATTCCGTAAACACCGAATACGGATCCAATTTCAGACATAATGGCTGCTCGCGCCGCCTCCACACCATATGTATTTAGAATGGCAGCGATATCGTTGGTGTAAATATTGTCAACGTCAATAATAGAGTTGAACTCCCACATTCCGCGCAAGTTGATTCCCTCAGTACCCAGGTTCTTGGATGTATCTTGTTCCGACTCGTTTGGAAGTGGGTAGCACTTTTTGATTCCAGGAATTTCATGAATAATTGTGCTCTTGCAGACATTTTCAACGACAGCGACCATGAGCAGTTTCCTGGTGGATGCATCAAACTTGAGATCCAATTCGCACCATCGTCCCTTCGATGTGTCGAATCTGTAGTTGACAATATATTTTGTCGCAGATGATAGACGGTCACCTCGAGTCCTTCCTTCGTCATCTACGTCATCACCACCAGCTCCAACCATTCCTTGAACATCTTCCTCGGCTTCGACGTCCTCCATAAGGTCTACTTCCTTGATGACTTCTTCATCTTCATCATCTGGTGCGTCGTAGGTGGCCATTTGAGATCGGTTACGAGACTTTTTCGCTGCGGTTGCGTCGTCCTCATCACCCACATCAGAGTCATTAGCTCCATCATCGTCGACGTCATCTTGGTCTTCTTGTTCAATTGGAGCTGCATCCTTCTTGGTCTTTTTACCGCGAGAAGGTGTCTCGTCATCGTCCTCATCGTCACCACCCTTGTTGGCATTATTGTTTCGTTCCAAAACATCAAAGGCGCCGAGGGCTTCTCCGATTTGCGCTTCGCCAACATCTTCTGTTTTTGATCGCGCTTTGAGTTCTTTGGAGATGGCCTTGTCCAAGAGGAGGGCGAATCGCTTTTCAATAATATCGGCTAGGGTGGACGGCTCGATTCCATGCTGGTTCTTGTAGGACTCCCGTGGCCAGAATTGGAGACGGATAGTTAAGAGTTTATGCCGGGAGGATCCCTGTTATCGTCAAGTTTGAATATAAGCAAATAAATAGTTGAAAAATCAGAAAGCCGCTCCAACCGTGTTGACTAGTCTCTCCTTGACTGTGACCTTCTCCATAATGTCAGCAAGACAAACTCGAGAAATAGTCTTTGCTAAAATCTCCCCTTCTGCCATACTAATATCGGGCCGAAGCGGTAGACGCATCAATGGGGTCTTGATTTTGGAACTCGCAGTCATAACAAGTTCTCGTAAACGAGGAATACCAAGAGTAACGTTCTTTGCTCCAAATCCGGCAAAGTGGAAAGTGTTCAATGTCATTTGCGTGGATGGTTCACCAATCGATTGAGCAGCCAAAAGACCCACGGCTTCACCAGGATCCACAAGAGAGTACAGATATTTGAGGTTCATCAGAATCTTGAACATTTTACCCTTCACTGGAGATTCTCCATCCCATGCTTGCTGCGGCCGCGTTGATGTGACTTGATCCTTCTTCTTCTCCAACAATCCACCCTTGTTTTTCTCCACATATTCGTCCAACTGTTCTCGGAACGCTTCACTAACACTTCCCAGATTTCTTGACGGGTTCAAGACACTCATGACTGGGTCCACTTTCTCCACCTCCAACTCTCCTTCCGCCACTTTCTTTCCAACACGCTTCCAGTACTTTTTGACACTCTCTGTGTTCACAAATCCGTTGTTTTCCAACGCTTCGGGCTTATACCGACTCGCCAACGCCCGGAAGTTCATTGCACAAAAGTCCATCTTGAACAACGTCTTTTGCTTCAAAATATCCAGACAATCTTCTCCATACTGGAATTGTAAAACACTTCCATCACTGTCACGCACAGTGTTGTCATAGTGGACCTGGCAGATCCTTCCTAAATGCTTAATTAAGCAACGCTGGAGGTATCCAGAACGAGATGTTTTGACGGCGGTATCAATCAATCCTTCACGACCAGCCATGCAGTGGAAAAAGTACTCTTGGGGTTTGATTCCAGTCAAGAAACGACCTGTAATGTAGCCTCCTGCACGTGCACTTGGATCAAATGCACGGAAACTGGGCAATGTCTTTCCTGAAACCATGGTGGGGACACGACGGCCTTCCAGTTCTTGTTGACCCAACAAACATGAAATTTGAGACACATTGACTCCGGATCCCTTGGCTCCAGAAACCGTCATGACTTGCATATTGTTTTTTGGGAATGGTTTCAAGAGTTTTCCGGGTACAGTGGCGGCAATGATTTCGGAGGTGAGTTTGTTGGTTTTGGACTTCATGGCTCCATCCAAGCCAGCCATTTTATCGTTATCCCGGAGAACTGTTTCCATCTTGGCGCGCAGGGTAGCACTGGTAAGGGTTTCCTTTTCCGGCATATCGATTGTGGATTTCTTTTTGGGTGCAGGGAGCGAGACAAACTCCATGGCAGCATCACGACCCATTCCTTTCGATGTTTCAATCAAGTCGCGACGAATCTTGTCTCCTTCCTCAGTCAGACGCAAATCATCCATTCTACAAGTGAATCCGACGAACTGGAGGTAGTGTGTAAAGAGTCGTCCCTAGCATACTGAGAAGCTTTCCAGCGTACTGGGCACCATATACTTCATACACAGCATGTACGAGACCATCGGTAGAGGCTCCGAATTGCGATTTATCCAGGATTCCTGTAAGGAGGTTCCCGCTCATGACGAGAACCTGGTTCTCTTCTGGTGCAGCGCCGTCCCACGCTTTGGCAGGGATTTTTGATTTTGAAATCAAGTTCAATGGCACTTTTTCGTAAGTCAAGTTGAGAAGGATGGTTGTGATCTAAAACAAAGTACAAGGACCAGGTTACCAACCCAAAACAAAAATCAAATAAATAAAAAAATGAAACAAGAAAGAAAAATACAATACCACTTGCTTCCCCGTCCAAAGCTTTCTCGGCTTCTGAACAGCCGGCTCCACAGTCATAACTCTACCTCTCCACCCAATTTCCACTTCACTCTCGATATTTCCATTTCCAATACCGCCACCTTTGAAAGCAGGTTCTGGCTTCAATCCATTGTAAACAAGCTGCATGTACATTTCCTTGGAAAAGAAGGTATCCCGACAAGTCATGTCTACACCGGCATCAACGTGGTCCTGAATCAATCCACGGAGCACACCACCGTCTGTTGGGACCAAGTATTGTTGGTCGGTACGCGCAATTAACATGGCTTCGGCACGGGCGAGATCGTTTTGAGGGAAGTGGATGTTCATTTCGTCTCCATCGAAATCGGCTGGCAAGAAAAAAGAGAATTGGTTGGTACAATACAGCAAAACAGTTGACAATGTTACCATTATATGTGTTACAATTGGCGTAGTGCATTCGAATGGTTTTTTCTCCAGGTAAAATTCTGGCAGTGTGGGCCATCATGGAGGGTTTGTGCAGGGTTGGTTGACGGTTGAGAATCAAAAAGTCACCGTTACGCAAGTGACGGTATACTTTTTTGTTTTGGTGTGTAACTGCATATGGCGTAAAAAAAAAGCATTTAAATAAAAACGGCTGGTTAGTGAATACACACACCATCAGATCCTTCTGAAGTCGAAGGCGTCAACAATTGATTCGCAATCGCAGTTCTTCCACTCTCATCAAACTGTTCCAAATTAATCAATCGCCCGTCTTCGTTTTGGACAAACGTAGCACCAGGCCATTTTGCACCATTAATAACGGCCTCTCGCAGGTTTTGAAAGTTGTGATGAGTCACGGCTTCTGGGTACGTCAATTTACTCGCAAATACGGGCGGGATACCAATTTCATTTGTCTCAATATATGGGTCCGGAGAAATAACTGAACGAGCCGCATAGTTTACACGTTTTCCCATCATGTGCTTTCGGAAAAGACCTTCCTTCTTTTCCAAAAGCTGACGGACACCAGGTGGTGGAATCGCTCCCATCTTGGCGGGCGCGCGGGCGCTGTCAATCAAGTAATTGACTTCTTCTTGTAGCTTGATGCATCCATTTCCGATTCGGACCAAGTATTGCGAGAGGAGTGCAGAGTCTTCGGCGCTGATTTTTCCTTGCTTTCCAGCAGCGCTGTGGATTCGTTCGGATTCGGCTTTCCATTCGAGCCGCTGTTGTCGAATATATGCATTGGCTTTGAGGATCTCCGTCAAGTGCAAGTTTTGAGCGTCTTCAAAGACCATGTCTCCCATTTTTGAAGCAGGTCGAAAACGGGAAGGAGGTACAGCGACGACTTCCAGGAAGAAAATATGTGGCGATGTTGTGCGGAGGCCCGTTGAGGCTCTAGCACCAACACCTGCACGCTTTAACTCGGTGCTGTTTCCAAACACCATATTCAGGATTTTGGGGTCGCGTTGGAAAAGAAGTTGAATATGGGCGCGGACTTCACTGGAACTGAGGTATCGAGCCTTGTCAGAGTTTTTCTTTTTCAACAATCCTGCTTCAATCGCATCCTTTTCTTCTTGGTCAGAGTCGGATTCAACTGCTTTCGAGGATTCAAGTGCTTGCCCGAGATCTGTGCCTCGAAGGGCCTTGTTCAAATCCCCATCATCCCCAATATCGCCTTCAGACGAGGAAGAGGCGAGAGTACGACCTCCAGATCCAAACAGTGCTTCAAACTTCATATTCTTGGCTCTCATTGAAGTCTTTGACTTTTCTGGCAATTCCTTCTCAAACACTTTATGCATTCCTTCCTTTCTAAACTTGGGACTGATTCCACGACAATTTCCACAACTAGCAGGCGGGATACTAGCCAAAAACTGACGCTCAAGTTTCCTCAACATGTCCGTCGCCAATGTCCCCTTTGATTCCGAGCTCTTTTCAGCCTGCGCAACTGTCATACCCGCGTCCGCCAGCTTCTCGGCAACATAGGATTCAATTTCAGCAATCATGGCTTCTTGAGTCCGTGGCTTTGCGCTCAGGAATTCGTTGATGATGTTATCGTTTGTGGAATCGTCCATTTTATCAACGCCGCCGGTTTCGTCTTGGTCGTCTGGTTCCTCCTCGCTTTCTTCGGCATTGTCTTCAGCTGCTTCATCGTCGACAATGTTTGTCTTTTTGGGACCAACGCCTCCAGCTGCTATTCAAAGAGAAGGACATAAAAAAAAGGGAAGTCAATGACCGCGTTTCGTTGCACAATCCCCAAACATCACCGCACCATTAATCTTTGCAGGAACTTTGTTGGCGATCCATTCATCCAGGCCAACGGCATCAGCAAGCAATCCAGCTCTCAACAACAAAAACTTTGCGTGAAAATGAGAAACCTGAAGTCGAGTCATTCGCAGGCGATGACAGTAATAACACAGACTTTGCATCAATTTGTAGAGTAAGTTGAAGGTGACTGGGTTGTAGCAAGGAGTCAAGAGTTCAATGTGTCCAAAGTGACCTGGACAGGCTGAGTGTGATTGATGACAGGTTGAACAACTGGGACGACCGCGAAGCAAAAAAAAAAAATTGGTTCAGATCAAGACTGATTTGAAGATCGATAGCTTTCTCACCTGTCCTGGAAGGCAAAGGGACCCAGGGCTGAGTCGTAGAGACCTCCCTTTGTGGGGTGATTGTGGGCATCGAGCAGCACTGGATTCGTGATTTGCTTCACAGAAAGTTTCCTGATCTCTTCGGGCGAATAAAAGGAGAAGGAGACGCCAGTTACTTGGCGATTCGTTGTTCCGCCAGTGGCCATTTTTTTATTGTTCAGGAAAAAAAGAAAAAAGAAAGGAGGATAAATGATTAAACTTGACAACAATCAAGGACTTTTAAAACTAAAAATGAGCTGTAATTATCACTTTACTAGTACAGCCCCATAGATAGATAGTCACGTAAACAAAATCAAAATAAATCAACCCCTAGGCCTCTCGTTCAGCAACTTCTTGAGCCCATTTCTCCTGCTGTTCCTTGTGAAATAGAGGTGGACAAACCTTGTCAGCCACGGCCCACCAAGCAACGTACTGCTGCATCAATAAAAAGGGTGTTCCAGGAGAGTACTTTAAGATCTCCTCTGGTCTCTTATTGTGTGGCTTCAAATTATAGACGGCACTGAAATGCAAATACATGCATCGCTTGTTGTACAGATCCTCCAATGTCTTTTCGGGAAACGGAAACAGGTTGAAAGATTCCCAATGGGTGTTCAAGCAAACGTATTCAGGCGGGAGGAGAACCGGACGTTCAGGGAACGCATCTTGCAATACATCCATTTCATACGTTTTGGTTTTGAGCATGTAGGCGATGACAGTGTTGAAGTTGAGTTCACTGGGTTCCACAACAATGAATGCTGCACTCAATTTCCCTTGGGTATGATCCCAGTAGTCGCGACCAGCAGCAATAGGTGTGCTTGGAAGAGAAAAGAGGTGATCCAGGTTGTGTAACGGAAAACCATCGCTGTCCATCAAGATGACACGATCGTATTGGTAAAGACTGTAGACGTAGAGCTTTACGCCGCAATATTTGTAGTAGTCCTGATCGTGGAGCAGCGCTTTGTCGAATTGGACTTGGACTGTCAAGAATTTGTTCTTGTACTTGGACCCCAAGGCGTTGAAGGCGTCCAACATTTCGGGAACGACGGATCCCGTGTACAGAAACACGATATCGATTGCCGGATCCGGGTTTGTTTCCTAGCAGTTTCGCGATGGCAACCAGCATTGAGCACGTGTATCCGTTGTCAGTGCCGAAGAAGGCGTAAGCGTTCTTTGTCGTTCCCGTCGAGAATCTGTAGTGGGGCGAGTTGACGTCTTCGACCGAAGTGAAGTGGAAGTAGAGTGGGAGTGGGATGAAGCCGCTGCCGTGCTGCTGGGGACTGCGATGGCAAGCGCTGTTTGGGCGATCGAAGGCCTGACTGGCGCCACAACCGCAGCGAGTTCGTCGTCCCGCCTGGCGCCGCCGCGGTTCAAATTCCACACAAACAGAACGAATTGCGCCGAAAAAAGAAGCAGCGCAAGCGCCGGAAGAAGCCGCCGCAGCCGCTTTGCGAAGCCGCCAGCAACGCTTGAGGCTTTCTGCGCAAAGCTGCGGCTGCCTAGCGATGCTTTGCTTGGATACGCAAGGGGCAGGTCGGGGGAGGTCATTCTGCACGGAGGGTGAGTGGGGACTGGGGATCAAGAGAGTACCGCTTACTGCTGGGATGGAGATGCTCCTCAACGAAAAAATTGCGTTGGAAAATTATTGATTTGTTTCAAGTCAAGTTTCAGGGCTCTCGGATTAACGTTATAATAATGAGTTCTTGCTTGGTTCTTTCTTTGAATTCGTATCAAATCATATTGACTGTAATGGGAAACGGACCGAGTTTGTCACGTGATACCTTCACGTGCATTCTTTCGCCAGTTGGTTCGCAACATATCTTTTAAAGCTTCATAGTTCATGACTAGAAAGTGTTGGTGAAGAGCCAATGCATGTACCATTCTCAATCTCAACGCGAGACTATTGCTAGGCAGTCATTTGTTTTATATCAAATATACATTTCTTCGATTATTGAAGCGGAATATTTTGAGCTTTGCAAGGGGCTCGAGGAAAACGCATAGTTAAAATTAAGGGCTGGTGGGGGGTTACTATAAATTAATTTCTCCCTTTCATTACTTTTCATTCCAGATTTCAGTTTCACTTGTCAAATGACAACGGCTTCTTCCCATCGAAAACGATTCAGCAGACTTTCCAAACATACCATAGTCATATCCGTTTTCTTTCTCTTGATTGTCGGAGGGCTAATCGGATTAAAGCTCGGAAATGATCAAAAAACCGCCAAACGCAAGAACAGATTCACTCTTTCTATTGGAGATAATACACAATCGCTTCAGCCATTTAACGGTCCTCAACCTACATATTGTGAAGGCATTCCCATTCAGCTTGGTTCTGGTGGCGATTGAAGTATACCATGTGGACTTTGCCAACAGTCAAATGAAACTTGCCACCAGCTTTGCACCATGTGGTAAGTGATTCCACTTAGCCTCAACCAGTTCCTTACTAAAGATGCTTAAAGATTGTTTATTTGTTATTTTCCAGGTTCTTTTGTTGGTTCTTTTGACGAACTCGACGCCTTCCTATCCACAAACATCTCCTTGCAAATCGCATCCACGAAATCAACATACGCCAAAGGCCAAGTCCTCACCGACAGCCCTGACAACTGTATTCACAGACGGAGACGCCACAAGCTACCCCCTCGACACGTACACGAGCGTCTTCAACATTCGCGGATTCTCTGGCCCAACAAACAGACCCCTCCCCTATCGCTGTAATCGCATTCGGCGCCCCGCAAGGCTTCTCACCTACCTTCTCAACTATAACCAACCCGAATAATACAGCTGTATCCCTCACAATCACCGCGCACAGAACTGCCCCCATTGTTACATTTGCAGTGTTGATTATGGCAATGATATGGATTCTCACTCTCGTTGCAACTGCTCTCGCGTATTCCACTTGGACCGTGAAAGTAGATCGGAAGCTTGAGTTACCATATCTGATTGTCACAATCAGTCTCTTGTTTGCGATTCCAGTGGTGAGGAATGCAATGCCGGCTGCTCCACCGGTAGGGGTTTTGGCGGATCAGATGGTTACTGGGTGGGCGTTGTTGTTGTTGAGTGGATGTGTGGTTTCGCATTTCGTCAATCTGTTGTGGAATTTGAGGGTGGATGCTGTCAAGGCTGCTGCTGCTGCTTTGAAAGAGAAAGAGGAGGCAAATGAAAGAGACAGAGAAAAACCGAAGGGCGAGTCAGCTTGGTTATCACTGGGCTGTAATAAGAATTAACATATGATTGTAATGTATAATTCCATAATGCCTCATCACGCGTGAATGAATGAACTACAATAAAATGAGTTGAAGTCAACTTGTGTCTAACTCTAAATCAAAATAAAGAAAGATAGAAATGCTTTTCAGAACCACGATCCTTTGCCTAAGTGGTCTCTTTCCAGCATCAGCATCAAACGTATTGCAGATCGTATACACCTGTCAAGTTGAAACTCAAACCCAGGAAGCAGCTTTGCACAACTTTGACGTAAAAACACCCTTCAAACCCTTGTCGGCTCCTTCGCTTTTTGCTAAAGAAAAAACCTGTGCAATAACCGCAAACAGGTCTTTAATCATCGCTGGGGAGTTGGCGCCTCAGTGTCTGTGTGGCCTCGAACAGCTGAACAAACGACCTCCCTTCTCAGTCTCGTTCCCTCCTGCGTAGCCGCGCACTGAACCCCTTCATGATCCATTAATATTCGCTGCAGATGAAGACCATGAGGCGATACGAAAGAGAGATGGGCTGGATCCCTTCTTCCACAAATTCCAACGATATGATGCATTTATTGAGAAGCTCGAATCATGGCAGAAGCTCTTTCCGGAGTTGGTTACTTATATTCCATCGATCGTATCCACTCACGAAGGACGGAATGTGCCAGTGAGTTTTTTTTTTTTAAAGCTCCCCCTTGTTCTTTTCCTTCCACACCAACTAGATCTCACCTACAACTGGTTTCTCTCCCCTATTTGAATGAAGGCGATCATCATCACAGATAAATCCGTTCCAGATACAGAAAAGAAAATGATTTGGTGGAATGGGCTTCAACATGCGCGGGAATGGATCAGTGGATCCACAGTCATGTATCTCTGCCATCAGCTCTTGAGTCTCGGCAGCGGAGGAAAAGGTGTAGACTCGACAGCAACTGAAGCGGATGTCAAGAAGGTGCAAGAGTATCTCAAGAAATTTCAATTTGTCGTGACGCCTGTGAATAACCCTGATGGGTATGAGTATACATTTACGGATGATCGGTATTGGCGAAAGAATCGAAGAAATAATGGGGATTTGGATCCAACTAGTTTTGGTGTTGATTTGAACAGGTTTGTGTGCACGCGTCTGTGCATTCAATAGCTTAAATTAAGTTCCAAACTTAAAAACTCTCGTTGCAAAAAAAAAGGAACTGGGACGATAAATGGGGAGTCTATGGAGCAAACAAAAACATCTTCTCAGAAACCTACCAAGGCCCATCCGCCTTCTCCGAACCAGAAACAAACGGAACAGCCCAATTCATTCAAATGTTTCCCGAACCGATACGCAGGAATCGATTTCCATTCATACGGAGAACTGGTTCTCAGGAACTGGGGATACACGAGCACTGATTCGCCGAATGAAGTGGTGCTCAAGACTCTTGGAGATGGGATCCGGGATGCGATTTTCGATGTGTACCAGGAAGTTTATACAAGCTGAGAAGGGGGCTGGATTGTATCCTGCAAGTGGGTGTACAGGATGATTGGATGAGTACAGAGATGGGAATGGTTGGATTCACGATCGAGTTGCGGAATACACTATAGTTTCGAATTGCCAGTTGGACAGATTCCAATTACGGGCAAGGTACACTTTTTTTTGGAACGTTTCCTCACACTTTCCATGGGCTAATTTTACTAAAAAAAGGAAATCTGGGCTGGAATGAGATTCTTCTTGAACTTTCTTCTTGAACATCCAAGCATCCCGCATCAAGTACCGAGCGCCGTTCTACCTGTTTTACCAGCTCTCTTTCCGATTATAAATGACGGCAAGTCAGCACCCGCTTTATCGGGGGCTTCCAAAACATTGACACCAGACAATGGTATCTCCACTCTCGCTGTTTTATCCATCATTCTCGGCATTGCCCTGGCTGTTATTCTGGGGGTTTTCTTTTTCAAACGCCGGGCCGTTGACGGGTTAAAGTATTCTGTTTTGACAAATGACCGGTCGGATTCAACTGGCCCAAGAGGATTGAAACGGTCAACATCTTCGCCATCATCTTCGTCTATTGAATTGGGGAATATCTAATGAAACATCCAATAAAAACACTCACATTCTAAACACAGTATTCATAACTTTCTGAATTCGATTATATGACGCTGACTGCTTTATTGGGGCAGAAAATTGGGACAGAAAAAGGAATGTGATGCATTTGGGCGAGTGAAGCTCCGGCGACTATTTTTGTGTTTTGTTTTCCACCTCGCGCCAAAAATATCCCACTCTAGTGGAATATTTTTTGAGAAGAGAATCGTTCTTTTAATTGTGCCGGTGCCCGCTTTGATTCCTTGTTCATCCTTTTGATTCCTTGTTCATCCTCTAAACGTCTTCAGTTCCATCCAATAGTCCATGCCTTATCCCCCTTCTAAATGACGCTGCAATGCACCAAAAGAAGACACCAGCAAAAGCACAAAGCAAGTGGCGTCCGAGAAACCAGTGGGCCGGCCGTCACGTGGCTGTCACGTTGGTGTCTAAGTGCCACCCGGAGCAATAAAAGAAAATTTCTTCGACCATGCATCCAAGCCTCTGAAAACAAAAAAAAGCAAAAGATGAAGCTGCTTCTGGTCTCCGCCTTGGCGCTGCTTGCAAGCGCCGCACCCGCTGCCGAGAAGCAGTCGCTGTACCGCTGCCAAATCAACACCCAGGACCAGTCAGACAAGCTGCACCAGTACGATGTAATAAGGATATTGTTCCATCAAGTTGGAGGCGATCTATAACCACACAAAGCAGGTCTTTGATCACCGTTGGGGCCCAGGCGGTCCAGGTCGATGTCCACACCCGTTCCGTCTCTGAGGCACGCACTCTTTTGAATCTGCTTGCCATGCGTGCTCAAGATTGACGATGTCCTCAACTTCAACCCACCAGAGTCGAATGCGACTTCAAGCAGCCGAGTTGCCGCGTTGGCAGTGGATCCTTACTTTACAGCGTACCAGCGCTACAGTGCCATTATTGCCAAGCTGGTTTCTTGGAGTCAGACACACTCTGATATTGTGACTTATACGCCATCGATTGCTGTGACGCACCAGGGCCGTAATGTTCCAGGTATGTTTGAAGTGGTCTTGACCCAAATTTAGATAAACTCACAGTTCAAATCACCTATTAGGCTATCGTCATTACCGACAGCAGCGTCCCCGCAGCCAACAAAAAGACCATCTGGTGGAACGGCGGCCAACACGCACGCGAATGGATCTCCTCTGCAACCGTCATGTGGATCACCAACCAAATCCTCACCCAGAAAACCGACCCAACCATCGCTTCCTGGTTAAAGCAATTCCAATTCGTTGTCACACCAATGAACAACCCGGACGGCTACGAATACACATTCACCACAAACAGACTCTGGCGCAAAAACATGCGCAACAATGGTGCATCGGATGCCGCTAGTTTCGGTGTTGATTTGAATAGAAACTGGGATGATGGACATTGGGGTATTTATGGAACAAGTAACGAATATTCGTCAGGAGACGTATTGTGGGCCTTCCCCCTTTTCTGAACCTGAATCTTCGGGAACATGCGAGGTTTATTGCGGGCTTCCCGAACCTGTATTCGGGTATCGATTTCCACTCCTACAGTGAGATTGTGATGCGATCCTGGGGATGGACTATGGCGGATAGTCCTAACGAAGTGGTGTTGAAAAAGTTGGGCGATGGAATCGTGAATGCAATCTATGGAGTACACCAAGAGCTCTATTCTAGTGAGAAGGCGGCTCAGTTGTACCCAGCTTCTGGATGCACGGATGACTACATGTCAAACAAGCTTGGAATGGCTGGGTTCACTATCGAACTCAGAGACAAGGGAACGTACGGATTCCAATTGCCGCCATCTCAGATTGTCCCTGTTGGAGAGGTATTACATGATAGACTAAATTCTTTCTTTCTTTTTTTCGAAAAGTTAGATACTTACAAATAACTACAGGAAATCTGGGCAGGAATGCAATTCTACATTGACTTTTTGATCAAGAACCCAAACATCCCACCCCAAATCCCAACCACCAAAAAGACTACAACTACAACTACAACTACTACCAAAGCGGCAACTACCACCGCCCCACCAAAGACATCAACTACTACAACAGCAGCCGTCAAGACTTCCACTGCAGTCACAACCAAAACCACAACCACCACAACCACAACAACCAAAGCCGCTACCACTACTACAGCCAGCGGTTCTATTGCTGGAACCCCTTGCACGTCTTTCGGCGCGTACCAGTGTGTTGCAAAGGTGCAATACCAGTGCGCTTACTGGACGGGATCTGCACTTACTTGGGGTGCACATGGAACATGTTGAGATATTTCATCTCCCCGGCCCCCCTGCCCCGAACATGTTTTATTTTGTTCCAACCTTTTGTTTTTTCTTGTTGGGTAAGGAGTGATAGCTTCTCTATGGGATTGTGAATAAAAAGACTTGTGAAGTTTGAACAGTGACAGTGACAGTGACAGAGAGAGAGAGAGAGAGTCAATATGCAAGTGTCTGTGGACATGAAAGTAACAAAAAAAACAAGACTCATTATAGATCAGAAGTGTGCCAACATCTCCCAAAATAGTCCAAGCCCCACAATTTTTTTTTCAAGTTCCGCGCGCCACCCAAGAATCTCAAAGCAAAAAAAAAAAAAACCAAATCATAATGAGTCGCTTCCATACCGTGACGTCAGCAGCTAAAAACAGAAAAAAAATAAGGGCCAGCTAACTTCAATAAAGGTGGTGATGAGCTGTGTGCTTTTTATTAATTTTTTTTTGAGCCTTCCATGGTCATGGGCAGATCACGTGGTCAGCAAGTGGCAAAAGCAGAAAAATCCATAAATATCTGCCTGCCCACCAAAAAAAAAATTCCATCCAAAAATGCACCTCGTCATCCTTGCGCTTCTCGCCGGGATCATTGGCGCCGTCTCAGCAGCCGTCAAGACATTCACATTGAATGTCGCATACACCCGATTGAGTCCCGATGGGTTCCCCATGGATATGATGGTTGCGAATGGACAAATTGACTATCCGATTGTAGTGAATGCTGTAAGCGTCTCTCTCTCTCTCTCTCTCTCATATCTCCCTTGCCTATGTACTGTCTAGGAGTTCCAACCAAGAGTTTGTGTTTTTTTTTTGATAGGGAGACACTGTAAGCGTGACAGTCATCAACAACTTGAACGTCTCCACCGCGATCCACTGGCACGGAATGTTCCAAAAGGGAACTCCATGGATGGATGGAGCTGCGCAAGTGACTCAAGTCCCGATCGCCCCTGGAGGTGATTAAATCTATCCTGCTTAGCTTGGCATATATATACCTATATATATTCTTTTGTGTTAAACGACAAAAAACAACAACCAACAGCAACATTCGTATACACATTCAACGTCGGCACCCAAGTCGGCACCTACTGGTGGCACGCCCACCTCCACTCCCAATACGTCAACGGCCTCCGCGGCCCCTTCATAATCAACGACCCGAAAGACCCATACCTCTCCCAATACGACCAAGACCTCACCCTCACGCTCACAGACTATTTCCACTACGGCAGCGAGTACCTGCTCAAACAGGTTCTGTGGCACCCCAACAACACGAACGCGTTGGAACCGGTTCCGGAGGCTGGGTTGATTGGTGGGGTGGGTAGGTATAATTGTTCGGTTACGCAGGCGGCGAATCCGGATTGTAAGAATGGGAATCCGTTGAAGAGGGTTACGTTGGTTCCTGGAAAGAGATGTGAGTGTTGTTGTTTCATATTTTTTTTTTTTTTTTACCAAAACCAAAAAAACAACAACAACAAAAATGTAAAAAACAAAAGACCGATTACGGTTAATCAATACGGCTGCGCAAGCACACTTTTACTTCTCGATTGATGGACACGATATGACTGTGATTGAAGCGGATGGTGTCTACACGAACCCGACTGTAGTGAACCAGATTTCCATCCACTCTGCCCAACGATGTAATAATGTTTCTATATGAAAAAAAAAGCGCGTGCTCACACCCATTCAAAAAAAACAAACATTTTAGACTCCGTCATCATCACTGCAAACAAGGCCATCCAAAACTACTGGATCCGCGCCCAAATCGAAGACGCATGGTTCCCAATCAGTCAAACCCCAACCAACGCGAACGGCTTGAACATGGATGTGCGCGCGATTCTTTCGTATAATGGTGCGCCGGCGGGTGCAGATCCAACGACGGAGCCGGATGCTACTGTGAATGCGTTGGATGTTTATAATTTGGGAGAGTTGAATGGGTTGACGGAAGCGACTCTTCCTGTTTCGTTTAATCAGGTTCTTATTAATTATTATTATATAATTTTGTACACTTATACCATTTGTTCCCTTTTTTTTTTTTTTTTTTTTTATTAGTCTGTCTACTTTCAATTCTACTACGGTCCACCAGGATTCAACAGCGCCGACGCCTCTGTAACCATCGGAAGCGATATCACAAGCTTCAATGACGTGCAATACGTTATGCCCGCGACAACACCTACGTTAAAGACTTTGTTGGATAACCCGGGAAAAGCGTTTGTTCCAGGAACGTTCCCGGCGTCGGTGAATCCGGTTCCGGTTTATAATAACGAGTGGATTTATTTCAGAATCCAAAACAGAGGTAACGAAAAAAAATTGAAATGAATGGAAATATAGTATATCTTTTTATATCCGTTTTTAACTCTATTTTTTTTTATTGCTAGACTCCATGGAACACCCATTCCACTTACATGGACACGTGTTTTACGTGATCCGATCAGGTCACATTTTACATAGACGTGAGGAAAAACTATGGGGACACAAAAGACAAGCCGTCCAAACTCTTGCCAAGAGAGACACGATCCAAGTTCCACCATGCACGGGTGGATCTAGTACGAATCCAGACGCGGGATGCACGCATGGATTTGTTGATGTTGCCATCAAGTTTGATAACCCTGGAGTCTGGCTGTTTCATTGTCGTAAGTGTTTGGTTTTTTTTGGTGCATGTCAAGAATCACACACACTCATACCCTTGACAGACTTGGAATGGCATATGGCTGCGGGACTTGTCATGACGTTTGTGAATGATGGTAGTAATACTGGAAACGCGTTGAACCCAGCCAATGTTCCATGTCAAGTGTTTGGTACTTGCAAGACAACAACTACCAAGAAAACGACTAGTACTACTACTACCACAACGACCAAAAAGACTACTACAAGCACAACTATAAAGCCCACTTCAACAACCAAAACAACAACCACTACAACAACAACCACACCAATGAAATCCAGCTCCAAAACAACAACGACAACCACAACAACCACGATTCCAATCAGAACTTCTACTACTACAAAGGCAAGTACTACTACAACAGCATCTGGTAATATCGCGGGTACACCATGCACAGCAGCACAATTTGGAACGTATCAATGTATTGCCAAGATCCAATACCAGTGCGCGTATTGGACAGGATCGAATCTTACTTGGGCAGCTCATGGAACTTGTTAAAAGAGAGAGAGAGAGGGTTATATTTTTGAGTTGGATTGAGGTTACGTGTTGGGGTGCAAGTGTGGTTTCTATGTCTGAGAATGTTACGAAAGTAATAAAAATAAAACCAAAAATAAAAACAAAAAAACAAGAAAAAAAGAAGGAATAGAGAGATATAACCGAATGGCAAGGGAGCACAATCGTTGTTGTTGTTGGTGGATGATCCAAGAGATATTTTATTTTTCAAGACATGTATGTAGACTGTAGACTGCAGACTGCTCACACAACAGAACTAGTGGTGGCCGCCCTTGCTCGCAGCGCCCGGCACCTTGTACCCGACGAGGGAGCCTCTGCCGAGCATCTCGCCGGCCAGGAAGAAGCCGTAGACGGTGACGCCTGCGCCGAGCAGCTGGCCCGCTTCTCTGACTGTCGCCTTCTTCCACGCGGCGTTCTGGCCGAGCGCAAACAGCTTCCCGAAGCCCGTCTGCGCCTCGGCGATCTGCGCCCCGCTGGGCACGCTGACGTTGGCGCCCTTGGCGACGAGCGACCCGAACTCGAGCGCGACTTTGGAGTAGTGGACGCCGGCCTGCGCGAGGGACGCGAGCGAGGCGGTGAGTTTCTGGACGGCGGCGGCCATTTCTTTTATGTGTTGTTTTTAATTCTTTTTAAATCAAGAAAAGCGAAAAAATGTCAAAGAGAACTAGATGCTGCAACGCCAGCTGGTTCCTCTTCTGTCCACTCTGCTGCTCCCCCCTCAAGGACGCACAACACCCGGACTTTATTACGCTGCCCCTCGACTTGCACATGTACAGGCATCCAGGCGAAAAAGTCTCAAAATCAACATCGGTTCATGCAAAAGTCGTTGCGCCGCTTTCTACTACGCTGTTTGTCGAGGATTGTTCTGGGTTGAGGGAGAATAAGGATGGCGTTTTGACGTCGAGGTATCCCGATCCAAAGAGGGTTTTGTTGTTGTTTCCTTCAAAGGTTGGTCTTTTTTTTTTTTTTTTTTTTTTTTTTTTTTTTTTTTTTTCTTTTCCGCCGAAGGCGGAACAATACACCGCCGAAGGCGGTGAATTCTTTTTTTTTCATTCCAATACGTATCTTACTCCTTCCCCACCGCCTTCGGCGTTATATTCTTCTTCTTGTTCCTTTTCATCACAAACCGCCGTAGGCGGTGAATTCTTTTTTTTTTCATTCCAATACATACCTTACTCCTTCCCCACCGCCGAAGGCGGTATACTCTTCTTCTTGTTCCTTTTCATCACACACACTAACATCAACTTTAAAGGACGCCAAACCATTATCTCAACTCCCTCGCTCCTCCTTTGACAAACTAATTGTCCTCGACGGGACATGGACTCAAGCGAAATCAATGTACAATTGCTTAAAAGATGTAGGCTTCCAGCCTGTTACTATCGAGTTTCCCATGGCTCCTTCTTTGAATTCTTCTGTGGTTGAATTATCATCATCATCAAACTATATCGAATCGTCTTTTATATCATCAACTGTATCATCATCATCAACTGCATCACCATCAACAGCATTGGAACCTGTTAAAACAATGTTTTGGAGATATCAGAGTCTCGGGGAACATTGTTTGGCTACGATTGAAGCCGTTTATTACTTTTATCGCGACTACTTTGCGGTTTATGAGGAAAAGGATGTGGGTGCATATGATGGACGGTTTGATGCACTTTTGTATTATTTCAAGGTTTGTGTCATTTGTTTTTTAGTTTATTGCCGAGGCGGGTTAATTATCCATCGTATATATATTCTGGTTTTGTATCATTCATCTCATCCCTTTTCTTTTTTATCTTTTTGAATCAAAAACAGATACAATATGAAGCGGTACAGCAGAATTACAGAGATCACCCGGAAAAAGAGTTTACAAAAAAGAAGGCGAATTCGGAGAAATACATTAAGCGTTAGATTTGTGTAATATCTTTGTTATTAGTAAATAATGCAAAATATTTAAATTTTCTGTGAAAACCCCTTATAAAGCTCCTTGTCAAAGAAGCACTTTGGAAAAAGTCAACTTGCCACGCGCGCTGATCAGCTGACTAAAACCTTTGTTCTTGGGAGACATTCAATATGGGGGAATCCTCGGGCTGCACACCCGTAGGGGACGTCCATTGACGGAAGAGTAAGGACTTGCCATTTTAGCGCCTTTCTTAAGGGGGCATCTGTGATCCACTATCCCCCTGAAATTAAGAGACTCATTTGTAAAGAAAATCGCTCAAGGATAAAGTGGGCAGATTTCCAAGATCCTTGCATGGCACTAAAAAAAAAGTTGTTCAGAAAGTAGTAGATCACATTATTCATAACTCCACCCAAAATTGGTATGTAAAGGAGGGAGGATCCTGAATTGACAAGGAAATGAAGAGAAGAAATATGACGATGTTTATTCTTTCATTCGGAAAATGAGTGATCCCCGAGGCATCCCAGAAAATCAGCAACCGCAGCAACAAGCTGCCTCCCAACATCAGTCGTTGGGTATGCTTGCCCAAACGGCAACTCTCAGTCAACCCACCGCCCCGGCGGATGCACCACCGCGTCGTACTGGGGAGACCGTTTCCGCGATCTCTGGTCTTGCCGACTGCACGTTTGCCTGTGCGTCAAGTTGACAATGATCTTGATCTGGAAGATGACGTGACGTCTGAGGAGGATTGGCAGCGTATCATGGCTGATCCCGTGACTCCTACTAGAGTTGCATCACAACAAACCCTGCAGAACCTTGCGCAAAATTTTCCCCCGCGCCACTCCACCCACACATCATCACAACAAGATACCACAGTTCCCCGCGCTCCTACGGCAGTGCATCGTCTCCCATCGGGTCAAGTCCTTGGTGGCGTTCCTTCTCCGGCATTGCGACCAGCTGTCCGGCTTCCTTCAGGCAGTATTCTTGGAGGTCTGCCTGCTCCTAATATCCGAGCGGAAGCAGAAGTTGAGCTGGATGGAACTACTCTGGTCGTTAAAAAGCGAGAATCGGATTTAGATATTTTGCGCGGATTTGTGCCTTACATTAATCCCCACAATTGGTCGTCTTCATCCCCATCATCCTCTCGTATCCCTTCTTATTCATTTCGTCGCAGTGCAGTTTTTGCGCGTCTTCAAGAGTATCGTGACTGGTCTAAGTTATATCCTGCTCTTCTTCCGCATCTTCATCGAGCCACTGCGTATGGGGCTTCAGTCCTGATGCAGCTGCGTCCGCTCACGCGTGCTCTGGAATTTCCGTTGCAACTGGATCTGATTCTCAAGAAGTCTGTACCTCCTTGCGAGTTTTTTGTCGAAACTCGCTATTTCGATAATGCGGATGGTTTATATGCTCGTGTCAAGGATTTTCCAATAAGTGCTGATGCGGCTTTACGGAAGTATGCTGTACGTGATGGAAAACCTGTCGTTTTGTCTTCTGGACAAGCCTGGACTACAGCCATGACACGTATCACTGATATCGAGGATGCGATTTTCTTTGATGAATATGGGTCCATTACTACGGAAGACAATAAGGAGTATATTCATCAAGGGATTACTCTGATTGAAGCAAATCCAGACCAACCATTTGCTGAATTCTGTATGTGGGACTTAAGCTGGAGAAATTTTGCTACTGCAAATAACTTACCGCTTGCCCCATACCATCGCGAAAAGGAGCATTTTTCTCACATGTTCATCCCCAATTGGATGCAGGAGAATGATGCTCCAGTTTTGAACTTGTCACGTTACCAGACTTCAGTTATTCCATCTTTCGCTCCAGATCGTTCTATCAATCGAAAAAGGCTTGCTGAAGATTCAGTGCAATATCCTCAAAAGCGTAGATTTCCTGCTGAGCCGAAGGTTCCTGCTGAGCCGCTTACGTTCGGAAATCGTGATCGTTCATTTTCATCCCACAAAGAACGTGAAGCAGCATTTACAGCTATGCCGCCTGTTTTGATGAACGGTCGTACTGCGTCTATTTGCTATAACTACAATTATCGCACTCCTGCATGTTCTGATTTACACTGTTCCCGAAATCACTGTTGCCACTTTTGTTACATCAAGTCAAAACAGTGTCTCACTCATTCAGCCTCCAGTACTCACTCTGCGGAGCCCTTTCCTTCAAGCGCCTGAAAAAGACGCTCTAAAATATCTTTTTCATCCAGTTCGTCCGCCTCTTCAATCTTCTCCTTCGCCGCTTGTTTGTCCTGTCCCACGTATTTTGACACCACCGTCTCGCTTTGTTCCTTCTGTTACGTATCCAAACCATCCTTTCATTTTACGAAATCCTGGAGTGGTCCTTTCTCCTAAATGGAGTCGCAACCTTCTTCAGACTCCTCAGTTACATGTTATTTATCCTTCAGTTTTGAGTACAGAAGTTGCTGTACCGCTCCCACTCCCTCCTATTCATGATTTACGCTATAAGAAAATCATGGCTTCTCTCTCTCAGTGCAAGTCGTTTTCGTTGTCGACACCAATTCGTGTGGATTACTTGCTTCGAATATTCAGAATTCATCCAAACCAGCGATTTGTCCATTCGTTGGGCATAGCTTTGATGAATGGCATGTTTGCGGGAGATGGTGATTTGGATCGCCCTCGGACTCCACGGGTTCGTCAAAAATTGCCGCATTCTGCAGAAGATCTTCAGTTTATCCATGCAAAAATTGCGGAAGACTTACCCTTGTCTCGTGTTACTCCGATTCCTTCAGGCGTTTTACCTGACTACTGTTCGTCGGTATCGCTATTCGTCGATCGTCCTCTTGGGAAGAAACCGCGATTGATCCATGACTTCTCTTTTCCAACAAGCGCTAGTTTCAACGACCATATTCCAGATGTGCATGCGACTGTTCACTATGATACTATTCAGAATACCATTCCCCTTTTGCGACATGCGCATCGTTTCTGTCCTGCGGACTCTCATGTTATTCTTTGGAAAACTGATGTTCGGGGTGCATTTCGTCTGCTTCCCCAGCATATTTTGCTGCAATCACTTCAGGTTATTTCTTTGGAATGTACTCTCTTTGTGGACAAATGTGTTTCGTTTGGTAGCCGCAGTGGTCCTTACTGGTGGTGTGCATTGTCCCACTTAATCAATTGGTATTTGGTCAAGATCTTGGGAATTCATTCCCTGGTAATGATGGATGATTTTTGGGGAGTGACCTACCAGCGGAAGTTGGTATCCTTGGAAACAAAACCGGAAGATATGATTGTTGCTCAACACTTCATTACGTCGCTTGGAATTCCCATCTCTACGGAGAAAGATGTCTGGGGACCAAATATTCCTATTGTCGGGTATCAAGTCGATGCAACTGCCATGATATTGTCGCTGACCCCCAAACAACTTCTTGAGTTGAATGAGTTCCTCGATTCTTGGCTTGTTCGTCCTGCTGTCTGTTTTCGATTAAATACTTGGAGCAAACTCACTGGGTATTTGAATTGGGCTGCAAACATTTTCCTGCGTCTCAAGCCCCATTTCTGTCCTATCTATTCTCAAATGCGGTTGAAAGTTAAAACTGCTACTTTTGCCATCAATTCGTCCACATACGATTCTCTGTGTTGGATTCGAAACCACATTTTGACCGCTCCCCCGATTCGGTATCTTGAACTCGAGACTTGGACAGTTGAACAAGCTCAGCTTCATATTTTTGCGGATGCGACACTATTTGGTTTTGCGTTCTGGATTCCTCAACGAGACATCCTCTACTACTATTTACATCCGGAACAGTTTTATTACCCTGATCAGCAACCTGTTATAATTCAGTCAGTGGAATTATATGCCCAACTTGTTGCCGTTACCTTCTTGGCGCAAACTGAGTCCCACCTTCGACTCATTCAATACACTGATAATACGGGAGTCTTCGCAAATCTGGACTCCTTGCATTCGTCTGTTCCTTTGAATTGGAGCATTCTTCAGGCATTGAACGATCTTGAAATTCAATCCCATTTCTCCACCCGACCTCAATGGCTTTCTACTCATGACAATGTCATGGCTGATTTGGGCTCACGGGGTGAACTTGATGCGTTAAGGAAGTTGTCTCCTTCCACCTCCATTCACCTTCTACTTATGCATGAATTGCCGCTTTTGCCTGCACACCCACTTGTGTTTCGTTCACTGCTTTCTCATTCTCCTTGAATTCATCTTGTGCTACCTGTATTGCTCTTGGATTGCTTCTCTTGCTGTTTGTCATTACAAACGTCAATGTTTCAGTTCACAATATACATCTTGTTCAATTTTTCATTTTATCAAATTCAATTTCATTTCAATTTTTCAACTTCATTTCAATTTCATTTCAATTTTCAGTATCATGTCTCCCTCTTGGTTTGCCTCCCGCATTGAACAGCCACTTTGTGCCCCACGCAAGCGCCTTCAGCCTGTCAATCTGCCTCTTCTTCAACAGTCCACCCACGTTTACCTTCGCCATGCTGTTGAATACTCTACACGTCGATCGCATGAGCAGGCATGGAGTCTATGGCGGATATTTCAGTCCCATTCTGATGTTGCCACACGTCCTCATATGCCACGTACGGCTGAACGGGTTGCGTTGTTTGCCTCTTGGCTTGCGAACTCTGGATACAAATATTCAACGGTCCAACAGTATCTTGCTGGAGTTGGCGCTGTTTACGCCCAATATGGATATCATGACTGGGATCGAATCCGCGCACATCCTGCTCTCAAGCGTGTTTTAGTTGGTATCGAAAAGTCCTGGCATCTTCAACACGTGCAGTCGTTTCCTCTCCAAGATTTGTTCACTTGGTCTGAATTCTGTACCGTTCTAGTCGAAGCCTCGAAGATTCCTTCGTTGCATGATCGATGTTTATTTCGAGCCATGCTTGTCTTTGGTTTCACGGCTTTACATCATTTAGCTGAACTTACAGCTCCTGTAAACCGTAACCATGCTTCTGCCACTGCAGCTCGTCGCATTTCCCTTGCTAGTATTCATTACGTTGTTGTTCCTCCCCTCACTCGTCCAAGTTACATTGAGTACACTCTCCCTTACCACAAGGGTGATCCTCATTCCCGTGGTACCCAGTGTCGGATCTTTGATGATTCCATTTGGAATGGTAGTCACCACCTCCGTCATGTCTTGGAATATATCCGCCTGCGCCGTGAGCTTTCAACAGTGTTGCCGGAGTTATTCTTGACTCAAGCTCTTGAGTATCCCTCGCGGCGATGGTTTCTTGCCCACCTTGCGTCTTTGACTTCATGTCGTTATGGAAGTAAATCCTTGCGTGCTGGTGGTGCCACTTATGCGGCTTTGTCAAACAAATCCCCTGCATTCATTAAACTGCTTGGCCGCTGGAAGTCTGATGCATGGTTGGCATATGTCCAACAGTGGACTGCTCTCCGACATTCTCTTCAGCAGTAGTTACCCCCTTGCTTCTTCCGCATTTCTCTTCCATACTAGTTGCTCCTTCCCTCATGCAGTTAATTCTTCTTCCTTCCTTCTCTTTTACCATTTCTCATCCACCTTCACAACCACACATAGGCAGGTAGGGCATTTCAATGAACGTTGGCTCTTGATGTGTGTTCAAATAATGCACATCTTTTGCTTCTGCTTCGGTGCCTTACTTCGCTATATTGTTGAATTGTGTCTTCAGTAATAAATATTATTTATTCAACTCATCGCAAGGCGTCGGGGATTCTGAGCAACTCATTTGGTATGTAAAGGAGGGAGGATCCTGAATTGACAAGGAAATGAAGAGAAGAAATATGACGATGTTTATTCTTTCATTCGGAAAATGAGTGATCCCCGAGGCATCCCAGAAAATCAGCAACCCCACCCACCATCCCCCTCTAGCATCCCTTCTCTCTGCTAATTCAATGACCCTTTCATTTCATTTTCACGTCATTTTCATCCTCCAGGGCATTTCAATGTGACCCTTTCATTTCATTTTCTCGTCATTTTCATCCTCCAGGGCATTTCAATGAACGTTGGCTCTTGATGTGTGTTCAAATAATGCACATCTTTTGCTTCTGCTTCGGTGCCTTACTTCGCTATATTGTTGAATTGTGTCTTCAGTAATAAATATTATTTATTCAACTCATCGCAAGGCGTCGGGGATTCTGAGCAACTCATTTGCTCTTAAAAAAACTAAAAACCTTTTTTTGATTCTTAATTCTTAAAAGTTACATTTGCTGATCTTCTACCGTTTTGAATCAACACTTGCTCCCTCGAGTCGATAAAAAAACAGAAAATAACTCTCTCTATACTCGTGTTCAAACAAAAATCACGCTACTCTGCTCAAGACCAAGTATACAAAAGAGATTAAACCAAAGGAAAACGCGCTTTTTTTTTCTTCAAACGTTGTTTTACAAATCATACTCGCTCGCTCTTGTTAAAAGTTGTTTATGTCACTTCAATTGCTCAAGTGAATCTTTCAAAAGTACTTCAAACTCTTAAAACACAATACTATATATTACTATACGTGGCATATATAACCTAAAGGTAACGTACCAATGAAGAAGTGGGGAAGGGATTTACAATTTCACTTCTGAACACCTCTCCTCCCAGACAAAGAAAACACACCACTATATACTACAAAAAAAAAAAGACGAAAGAAAAAAAAAATGTTTTCCCAATCAACTGAACAGCAGCAATCACGTCAGAATGAGGTTCAAGACTTTATCAGGAAAACAATGATGTATTTTTCGACACACGAGCGGGATCAAATCTCACGAGCCCTTCAGGCTCCGATTGCAGTGATTCCACCACCACCACCACTACCACTACCAATTGTCAATACAACCGCTGTTATTAATGAACCTCCGATTGCTATTGCCGCCAGTACCGCATTGCCACAGGTTGCTCAACGGAGGCAAAATGTATTTGAAAGCCCAAGAACCGATGTTTTCAAACGCCACGATGTAAGTTGAGCCTATTTCCTCTCTCTCTGCTGTCTCTCTCTTGTTGCCCCCCTAAAAAAACGGGGGGAGGGTTAACGGTGACAAAAAATGATCAGTAACCAACAACAAAATCAAAGCATCGGCGGCAATCTCGAAAGAAAGGTATGACACCATATACACGCCAAGAAAACACACGCTTGAGTGCTAGTAGTACCAAAATAGCTGCAACACCAGAAGAGAATAGCAAAGAAGTAGGGGAACCTTCAAGAAAGCGGAAGGCTGGGCCAGAAGATGATGGAGTGTGCACACAGCTTACAACAAAAAGCACCCAGAAAGCGTCAATTCTGAATGTAGAAGAGTTTTGCCATATCAGCGATTTGCAGCAAGTAGAAGCAGCAGCACACACGGCAAGGGAAAAAGTCATTCATTCACACCACGAGAATATCCAACCGCCGCCGCTGGACGTAGCTACTGATGCCCCGCAATTCAGACCGGCACTATCCGCTCCACCAATGTTGGTCACCCCTTCTACAAACGGGCGTGTCTTTGGCGCAGTGGCGATGGCCAACACCCGCTTCCAGAGTTTTTATAGCACTTCATTGAGCATCAGGCATAACTTGTATGGCCCCCTGTCAACGAAGCTGCTACCTCTGCTATTTCAATTGCTTCGGAATCATTTCAAGTCAAAAGCTCCAGATTCGGAGGATTTCGTGACAGTTGTATGATGCTTCCACCAGATGACGATGAAGGAATGGAAATTGATTAATCCTCGTTCTGAGCCGAAAAAAAACTGGTCTTGCTGATGTTTTTTCTGCGTGTTCCATTTGTCGGCATAGAATAGACAAAAAATAGATAATAATAAACACACGTTTTTTTCCTTTGCGGTGAAAACACACATAACTTTATCCTTAAGGAAATAATCAATACAAAATCAATACAAAAGCAACAAGATATCAACAACCGTGGACTTCCATGAATTCTGGAAGCGCCATGATGAATATGCCTTCTCGGCGCGTTACGGAACTTATCGGAAAATTAGCACAAACCGGAAATCTTGGTGATTTGGGACAGATAACACATTGTGTTCCAAATCACCAGGTGTGTACTTCATCACAATTCACTTTACTTAGTCAATATGAGCTTTATTAAATAAACGAACACATTGTGTTCCAAATCACCAGTACTCGAGAACACACGACAACATGTAGCTTTAATGTTGGGAAATTGCAATGAATACGCTTTCGAAAGGTTTTTTAGCCCAGTGTACAGAAGTATTCCCTGTGATGTTTCAACCCAATTCGCCTCGTAAAAAACACCCCACACTTGGTGCAATTATAGCTCTGGTTCCCTTCACGAATAACATGGCATCGCCGATGATTCACCAAAGAAGATGCGAGGTCAAATACAGCGGGACAGATTGAACATTTGTGTGTTTTCCCCTTCTCGATTCGCTTTTGTTCAATTGGTACTGAGGACGCTGTTCCAGAAGGAATAGAGAAGGCTAAACTCTCATCTGTTCTTTTCCAAGCCGCCGCGGTGGCTAGCTCGCGAACATTTTCAAAGTTTTCTGCAACTTGCCAAACGTATTTTTTCATTGCTGGTTGGGTGTTGACCATGTGAGATGGAAATGCTTTGCCGAGTTCTTTGCTAATCCAAATGATAAACTCTTGTACCAAATACACAGGAACGAGATACGTGTATCCTGTAGCAGTCGTAGTAGTCGTAGTAGAAGTAGTAGCTGTACTAGTAGCAGCCGTTTGGAAAATATATTCATGGGATGAAAGAGCTAGATTCGATGGATTTCGGCAGTTAAGTTGAAGATATAAGCCGACTGCGCGCTTTATGGATGCTCGTTCTTGTGCTGATAGGTTGGAGAATTCTGGCATCATGAGGACCAGAATTCTGTTGTATTTTATAGATACGTAGTCTAATGGGATTCTTTGTGTCGGATGCGCTTTGTTGGGAATTGTTGTCGCTGAGTCGGTTGGTGTTGTCATTGTCGTTGAATCAGATTCGGAAGCAGGCGCTGACATCATTGTGTTGGATGATACAACTGAATAGAGTGACGAAGGGCAAGATATATCTGAAGATATGGACGATTCGCGATAGGCTTCGGGCTGATTAGGTCTGGCAATAATTTTCTCGATTGGACACGAAGTCAGTGTTTTCTCCGGCAAATATACCGGCATCTTTCTGTCCGGGGTCCAGGCTGATTTAACCATCTTCTTGGGTGACATTAGTGATCGGAGGGCATCTTTAGGAATAACGTTCTTCAATGACGCGTCGTAATTTGACGTATTTCCCCACTGCTCTGCGATCTGTCTTTGCCAAGCATCCGACTTCACAGCTTGGTTGTTTCCAATGCTTGGATCGAATCGGGCACGTTTTGTGGGGGTCCTTTGCGGTCTTTTCTCCATCTTTTTGGCCATCGAGAAAACAATTGTTTTTTTTTTTTTTTTTTTTTTTTTTTTTTTTTTTTTTTTTTGAAAATGCCACGAAAAGAAACTATTGACGAAGACGCACTAAGCGACGCTGGTTCGTATGAATCATCGCTTGCTGAAAAGAGGGCTGGCCAGCAGCAGTGGAACAAGTCGGCAGGATCGGAATCACCTTTGACTTCGAATGGAGATGACGATATTGTTCCTGACTCTGAGGAGGAAGAAGGGGGGCCCGAAGATTCGGATGATACTAGACAGTATCAATGCCTTATTTGTTCTAGGCTGTTCAAGACGATGCCGGTAAATCACCTAAAACATTTTCGAGTGTGTATTTCAAAGTTATTCAAAGTATTTACAACAAATCAACAACAACAACAGGAATTAAAAAGCCACGGTTTAGTTCACACTGATGAGAAGCCATTTCCATGTGATTTATGTACGGCTGCGTTCAAACGTCAGAGTGAATTAAAACTCCACCGAGTGGAACATGAAGGCGAAACTGCAGGTTAGGATAAAATACAGTGGGAGAGAGAGAGAGGCGAATCTAACTCCAAAAAAAAACAAGGTGAAAAGATATTCAAATGCCGAATGTGCAGAGTCGTATGCAGAACGGCTCCAGAGTTGAAATCGCACATGGTGGTACACAGCGATGAAAGACCATTCACTTGCCATTTGTGCCCTGAGGCATACAAGCGCGCTGCAGAGCTTAAATTGCATATTATGAAACATACTGGTATGTGAATTTTTACCCAGCTGTCCAGCTGACATTCTTTACGTTTTGATTATTGATCAACAGGAGAAAAGCCATTTGCTTGCGATTATTGCGACAAAAAGTTTAAGACTGCTCGTGAAAAAAAGGTGCATATGGTGGTGCATTCTGATGCGAAACCATTCACTTGCCGATTGTGTGACGCAGCGTACAAGCGACCGCAAGAACTCAGATTGCATGGAAAAGTTCACGGTAAACCAGTGAAAGTTCGAGCCAGGAAAGACGAAGATGAATAGACAGGAACCATCAGACGAAATCAAGTGAGCCAAGTGGAATAAACAGCACCATACCAACAGCATACCGAATATGAATTCAAAAAGACTTTAACAAAATATAGGCTTAATTGTTCTGTGTTTTCATTTACATTCCAATAGTTTCATTGATATCCCCAAAATGGAGGCTGCAGTGTCCCAAGTAACAACAGCATTCTCAAAACCCGAAGATGAATCAACGTGGACAGCAATGGACAAATCACTTGCATTCTTTACGGTTTCGATCCAGAAAGTTTCTCCTCTGGTTGGCGTTGAGGCTCTCAAGCGAATCACCAAGCACATCACCCAGAGTGTAAGCTTACCGCATTGAATGAATCTGTTGACTCATCGCTGTCCTGAATATAGCTTCTATCGCCTCGATCTGCCCTCCAGAAGACTGCCATCACTCTGCTCTCAACCAGTGCTTCTTCACTAGGACCCTCCTTTGCCTCTCAGGGAATGGCCACGGAGCACCTGACTTCGCTGCTCCAACTTTCAGCGAAGGCATCGGCTGTGATGGTCCGCCTGGCGTGGAGCGGCATTGCGTCCATCGTTTCAGATGTTGGCGGAACTGGCATGTATCCGTTTGCGGTGTTGTGTTGTTCGGAGCTGCGCAAGGGATCAAAGGCATCGAAGCCACTGCGGATTATTTGCGTGGATTCAGTTTGCTGCATTTTGGAGGCGCTGAGGAGCAACCTGGGTGAGTGTTCAAGCAACTAAAAGGCAGCGTATTAAACACGTGTTGCTTTCAAGTCGATGGCGGAAGGTTCATCGAAGTCGTTCAAGAAGTTCTGCGCCTCGCAATAAGTGACTCTGCCAATGAAGTTCGGGATGCAGGAAGGCGGCTGTTTGGGGAATACTCGCAACTCTACTCAAATCAAGTGGACAAGTAAACGAAGCTCTTTCATGTATAACCAGACTATTATACTCATTGTTAATTTTCTAGATTCACATCTTCTTTGACTCCGCAGCACATGAAAAGTCTACAAATCAAACCTCCGCCCACAGTTAAACCAGCCAGCAACAATTCCAGAGATAATAATCAAGAAACCAATTCCGCCAAGCAGCTTGTTCGAGAAAAGCAAGAGCAGGAAGTTCAGCAATCTAGATACCACGAACTAGCATTACCAACGTCTTCTTTAGTAACAAAATGCGTTCAACCACATCGCCACGACTTCTCCTCAACGCCTCAGAATCTTCAGCAACCACCAATATCGCCAATTCAGAATTCTCGCATTCGTGCTCTCAAGAGCAAGGAATCCATATTTCGCTTCGTGACCCATCGAGATTCAATTGATGATCACATGCAATTTGATTCTTTTGGAGCTGAATCTTTGCTAGATGGAGAGACACCGCCAATCTTTCTGGATGATGCTGAAGCAGATGAAGACGAATTTGGAGATGCAGTTGTTCCCGGCAGTTCTTGGACGGCAGGATTTGGTGCGATGGCTGATTCGATACCTTTTTGGTCAGAATCCCATCATGATTCAGATCGGGATATTGCGCTCGAAGATGATTCTTCAAAAGAACAGGGTCTGGATTCTTTCATTGTTTCCGGACATGACGCTGTCGTCTCGATAGTAGCAGATATTGAAGAAAATGTCGCGGATCTTGTGGAGGCAGTAGAAAATGCTGTGGAAACTATGGTTGAAGCGAGTGAAGAAGAAATCGTGAGAATGATAGCTGAGCTTTCTGCTTCAGAAGATGTCGATCCGGTCACAGTCCCAATCGTCGCTGCCGCAATAGCCGAGCAGGAATTTGGGGATGTCAGGGAACAACTCAAAGACAGTGTCCGAGACGGTTCGTTGTCAACAGAATCAGTTCAAGCTGAGGAAGGAATAGATTCTCCGGCACAACCTGCGACAGAACCATTGATTTTAGCTGATGACGCTGAAAGTGTTGTACCGCCACACGCCAGCTCTCTGAAAACCCAAGTAACAGCATTATTGCTAACATCGCGACCATCAACACCATCTACCGCGATAACAGCAGTTTCAGCCGACGAGATCTCGCATGATTTGATCACCACTTTGAACGTTACATATACCATGACCCTTGAAGAAGAAGTTGCAGCTGCAGAAGAAGCTCATCGTCTGGCCAATGGACTGCCATTTGTGAACATTCAATCTGCCGATGAAGTCGACAATCCCAGTGAGGAAGCCGAATTGGACCCAGAATTTTTATGGGACAATGGAGGACCGCGCGAGGAGGAGGAAAGTGTGGATGGTGATGAGGATGGACCTGCAGGCGGGGATGGAAATATCTCTTTTGTGGAAGTCTTGACAGCGCCGCTGCCCACAACAACAAGTACGGACCATCCATTGGCTGCTGTGGAACCGATATGTCTGCTGAATTCGTTAGTCTCTGAGTCTGAAGACATAGTGGATGGGGGAAATAATAATACGGATAAGGATGAAGACGCAGGTAAAAGTGGAGCTCTTGATGAAACCAACGACCCAGAAAGAGACCCAGAAAGAACTCCAATCTCGCCGATACCCAGCTTAAATGGATCTGCTGTTGAAACTGTTGCCAGTGTTCGTGATAGTGGGTATATAGCATCCGTTACTGAAGAAGAAATATTCGTCGAAACGCAACGAGCTATTTCTGAGGAGCAACACGAACTCCTTGAATTGCAACGCGTTGATTCTGATGGTGATGCTGAAACTGTGGGAGATGAAGATGATGCGGACACAGTTGTCTCCGAAGATGACCATTGTAATGACGATTCGTTTCCAAACGAAAGCGATGACCCAGGAAATCCACTTATTTTGAATCTTGATATTGCGACGACGAATTCTATTGTTGAAGGTGCTCCAGATGATCATGCTGACTTACAGATTGGGGAAACAAGTCCTGAAATTTGTCACTTGGAATCCTGCAAAGATACAGTCGAACTGAGTGCAGTTTCTGTCGATGGCGCTTTGGATACCATGATTGTTCGTGTTGAAGTTGCAGATTCTACAGTGGATGACTTGGAGCGATTAAGTGGGCTTACTGATCCATCTGTTCTGGATGGGCAAACGGTCTCCATTACCAAACATTCCGATGAAATTCTCACTACTGAAGCACCTTTTCAGGCGAGCAGCCCTTCCGCTGCTTCATTCGACGATTCTGTCCCAATATTCGAACTTTCAGTCGAAAATCTGATTGCTGAAGCTCCTGCTCAGGCCAGCACATCCAGCTCTTCAGTTGAAAACTCGGTGGAAATTAAGTCTTCCGGCGTTGATCAAGAAAGCGATACATCCCTGCGAATAGTGACCAATTTAGTACCAGAAAATTCCAATCCCTCTAGTACAAGAGTTCGCACATCTTTCCTGCCTATGGCACGGGTGAAATCGTTGACTGGAACAACCTCAACGTCAAAGTCAATTCAAACTCCCCTTCAAACTGTAAGACGTCAGCAAACACTCTCCTCTCTCCCACAGCAACAACCCCGACCACCAACGCCGTCGCAACCGCCTCCGGCAATGGCACGAACATCTTCGCAACAGCGTCAAACGACCATTCCTCGCCCACTATCTTTTTCTGGATCTCCGTCGGCTGTCCCCCAATCGCCTTCAACAAGCCATACCCATCCCTTTCTTCGCAAAGGAAGAACAACGCCAACTCCACCCCTTCAACAAACCTTGCTGAGGAAACCTACGCCTCCGATGCCAACACCATCACCGCGAACAACACCGTCACCCTCTTCATCCATCGGTTCAGCACCATCGACGCCTCCTCCATCACCCCATAGCCCACACCTTGTTGCCAGACAACCAACAAAAACAGCCATCGCTTACAAGCCCGTATTAAAGGGAACTCTCACGAAAAGCTCAAGTACCGTGCAATTAACTACAGCAGAGAGATCTGGATCGAAACTGGTACCAACAAGCGCAAGGCGTGCATCTCAAGTAGTCAGATCAAACAGCGACCCTTCTGTACCTGTTGCTCCCTTTTTAAGCGCTTTGAACAGACGCGTAGAACAACCCGGTGGTAGTGTAGCACTTAGGAGAACCATCAGTACCACAATGGTGGCACCGAGTCCACCAGCACGATCGTCAACACCTCAACAATTAATGGCTGGAAAAAGAAGCTTGGCGGGAGTGCTGGCTCCAACAGTTAGCTCCAGTTTGAAGCAAGAAGCTGTTCGAAACGCTTCAGCCAGCAGCAGTAGTGGGGCGAGTAAGCTTGCTCGGCCAACTGTTTCTACGACATATTCTTCCACGTCTTCAGCATCATCTTTTAGTAGTCCACCACATTCTCGCGTTATTTCCCCGAAAGCGCCAAGCTCCCCAATTTTAGCGAGCATGATTCCCCATTCAACTACATCGAATGTAACCACAGAACGGAGACCTACTCCAACCCCACCCATGATTCGAACAAACAGCAACAGCAAAAGCAATTCAATCAAGACAACCCCACGTACAACTCCGGTTTCGACCCCAACCCATGATCAGACGCCGTTAGAACCAGTCGCGCCACCACCACCACAGCAACACACTGGACATCGCAAGCAAGTATCCTGGAATCCAGATCTTGCGGTCATTCTCGGAACAAGCGACAATGAAAACTGGACAATGCAACTCGAAAACCAAGTAAGCGATGCAATAATGTGGGGTGGGGTCGATTCCGTCTGGGAACTTTTGGAAGCATATGGAGGGCACGACGCTGTTCAAAGTTTGGAACCTGTGGTGTCGCGATTGGAGGATCTCGTTGGTGCTGTGGTGAAAGACTTGGAAACCGCAGACTCGAAAAAGAAGGTGAAGCTGCAAATGCATAGGGAGAACACATGTCCTAACAAACAGTCGTGTAACACAGACATCGGGATTTATAAAGAAGGGATTGGCAATTTATCGTAGCGTATTGGAGATTCCTGGAATCGATACTGGGGCTTTGCTACCAACTGCTGTTGTTACAGGCATGTTGCAGTCTGTCCTGAAACTTGCTGCAAAAGCTGAGGTTTGTCTCCCAAATAATAGTCTTGTGCAATATCCCTAAACAACTCTTTTCTTTTGGATATTTGTAGGGTACTGATGATAGCCTTGAAATCGAATATGAAGTCGCGAATGCGCTGGAAACAGTGGAATCTCATATTCGTTTCGGGATGCTTTCTACAGTTATTTCTAATGTCTTGAGTCAAATCAAAGCCACATCCGCGCTCACTTCTGGGTCGTCTACTGAAGAAACCATCGATACTGGGGCCATGAATTGGGTGTCGAGCCAAAGAACGTGTTATGAAATGTTGGCTCGGACTTTGGAAGGCGTCATATCTGGGAATAGCATCAACGAGGGTGATTCAGCCATAAACGTTACCTTAGACGCTGACTGGGAAAGCTTAACAGTCCATGTTGTTGAGGTTTGTTGTGTACTCCAGAATTTATCCTTTGCTCTTGTAAACTCACTTGTTTTCTCGCTTCGTATATTCGCAAAAAAAACAGGGATTGGAAAGTAAACATCCATTAACAAGAAAAGCCGCCTTTGATTGCGCAGTGGCGTTATGTAAATGTAGACAAAGTACGCAAGAATTGTATGATAAAGTTCTGGAGCACAGCGGAAAGAGTCGACAGATTGTCTTGAAGGGAATGATGGAGAGACGCTTGCGATGATGATGCATTTCTTTGTTTTCTAAATCGAGTTCTCGAGCATGTAATAATAGTGGTGTGTAAAAACTCTGGTGCAACGACACAAGAGTCATTCCCCACGAGGAAATACTTCATTATTAGCCCTGGCGATATTTTCGAAATCGCCAACGTGTGCTCATTGTCTGTTTTAGTTGGGCTATATACCCTCTTAGATTTAGAACGCCAATTTTACCACGGAAGGAGGTATACACGGCTTTATTTACTCGAACCAATCAATGTGGCACTGGAGTTCTGCCACTCTCTTGTACGAGCTAACTTCACTGGGTCTAAAAATCCGATCATTCCATCATAGATATCATCAAGACATTCTTCTTCTCTCAGCGCCACCAGCCATTTTCCAAATAAGGCAAGCCGCTTTATGAAACTCTAGAGCTTGTTTGCTGGGCTGAATGGCGGGATTTGTGTTGACGAAATACAAAAACATTTCGCCAACGGGATTTGTTGCTTGTCTTTTGTCAATACCAGCCCAGTCCTCTTCCCTCAGCTCACGGATTCCTCTCAAATCACGAATATTTCGCCGCCATTCGGTAGTTTTTTCCTCGTCCATCTCATTTTCATTGACGACTTTCAGAATCAGTTCCTCTCCTGTGGTTATTTAAAATCAAACAATATAAATGCATTACATACCAGCGAGATCAACATAGCGTTTCAAATTATCAAAAAGGGTACGGCAGACTTTACATAACAGCAGACCATTTTGAACTTGGTGTTTCTGTTTCATACCAGCCCTATGAGCATCATTCATTTGGGCTACAATTTGACAGCCTTCAACAGCGGCTCTCCCCCAACAGAACAAGCAAACACCGTCCCGTTTCATCACTGCTTTTTTGAAGTTTGCATGAGTTAAAACAACATCTTCGGGAATGTAGTCAAGGTCTTCCGCTGAACTGGCTCTTGAGGATGCAGCAGTCGTATTACATTCACTTTCGGTTGAGTATCCTTTGTGAAACGGAGAGATATAATATTCAAACAGCTCATCGATAAGAGTTGAGGACTGAAGCGTTTTTGAGAAGGTTTGTTGTTCGCTGAAAGTTGTGGAGTTTAAAGCGGCATTGACCTTTGTCTTATGAATTGGAAGCCCATACTCGAGGACACCCAAAAAGAATCCCCATTTGTTGCTATTGTCCCACTTCGACTTTGTCTGCAATAGAGGACTTGGTGTCAGTTGGCTTTGGTCTGCTGAGTAGAAGGCGGCAAGGAGGGCTTTCAACTGTTCTGTCATTTTTGTAGAAATCTTGAAACAGCTACTTTCTAAAAGTGACCCTTGGAATCAGATTTGATTTTTCTGGCACACTGGCCACACAGTATGCACAACTTGATCCTGTTTATATCGGTGAAGGCTTAAGCTGAATTGATTGCCTCAAAGTTCCCCTTCCTCTATTCCAATTGACAAGATACTCCATACATTGCGCTTATTCTTTCATGCGCTTCAGCACTGGCTTCGATTACGACGAAATGAAGTCGGCGGAACATTATCGAAAATATCCAATCCGTGGGCTCAATTTCAATATCAAGAATAGACGTCCGTCCGTAGGTTTTGATTCCCGCGATACTTCTTCTGTCAACTTCGCTAACCTCTTTTGATTCAGCCCCAATGTCACCAATTGTATGCAGACGGATCAAATCCAGCCATTTCTTTTTCTCGTTCTTCAGATCGTCGAGAGCATTTTCGAAAGAATCCAATTTTCGCACCGTAACAGCCCGCTTTCTTCTTGAGGTTAATTCACGCTGCTCTGTTGTTTTTGATTCTTTGTTGGCTGCTTCAATACTAGTCTCAAAAGCCTTCAGTTCAGGTTGGGATGTTTTCAACGTATTAAAAACACATTGAGAATGGCTCAGGCCCTTCTTCTTATGGGTTCGAACTGTGAATCGGTTCCTCCATTTCCGGCGATATTGCACTGTCTGCAGGTTAATGCAGCACGACAGCACTTTGCACTTTTTCCAAATCAATGCAACTGCGTTTTATTCGCTACTGAAAGCAAATGAAAAGGCAATAAACGGACTCTGGAGCGTAAAAAAAGAGTGGATATCATTTTGACTCTTCGGCAGACGTTGGTTGAGATTGAATCTTTTCCTGCTTCACTGCAGCAGCCCTTGACGTTGTTCTGAATGCCCTGACAGCAAAGTCGACAGCGAGGAAAGCCGTTAGTCCCATGAGCGAATAACCGGTCGCCTTGTGTGCAAAATTCATGATTCTGGTTGTTTGATTCATTTTTGGATAATAATCTTATTACAAATCTGGAATTTCAAGAGAATTTCACATTCCATCCTTCTGCAGCGTCAAATCACCAATCTGAAACGACGCTTTCGGCGTCACGCTTCGCGCGAATTCCTCTCCATTCACATCGCATTCTGAATTTTGGTGGTCCAGCGCGTCCTCCAAATCAACCAGTTCTGCCCGTTTCAAACTCGGTTTGAGCTTTTCATCTTCAATGAAACTATTGTGTTTGGAGGTACTCAATGCGGAATAAAAAGATTGGCCGTCTTGATCTGCGGTCATCGCTCTTTCCTTGAGGCTTTCGAAGACAGCACCTTCTCCACCACTGTTTCCTTGAATCTGATGTCTATACGGTACAACGTAATAGTTTTGATAAAGGCTGTCTCTGTGTTCGCGTCTGATCGTTGGAGGAGGACCTGCTGTCGTTTCATTCTGGTTTTCATCATTGCTGCGACAGCTGCCACCACGATGGCTCGGGCTTTCTATGCTTTTGCGATGATCCAGCTCAAAACATTCACTTTCGTGCACAACGCGTGAAGGTATTCTGCTTTCTCCTGGCAGTATTGCTATTCCGGCTGTAGGATACGAGGGATCGCCCAATGCTGGTGACAAAGTTGTAGGAGCGGCAATTGAAGTGGAGGATGCTGTTTTTGGATACTGCTGGTGTACAAGAATATTTGCTTTTACAGTTTCTTCTGTAGATTGGCTTGGGGTTCTTGAAGCTGTTGATATGTTTGAGGGTTTAAAACGAGTGAAAAATTGGTTGATTCGTTGGTTGTTGAATTGATGGGGTTTCTGCTCTTGCTCTTGAGGTGAGTGTGAAGCAGATGTTGTTTGAATTGAGGGAGGATGAATCGAGGAGTCGGTGGAAACAGTATTCAGGGAGAGTGACTGTAAGATATGTGTTCAAAAAAAGATGCTTCAGCCGTTCCTCATGTTTTAAATTACCTCTTGCAATTTCTTGATGGAGTTCAACGGTATGTTCAGTTCTTGAGACACCAATTCAACACTGGCAGTAATTTCAGAAACGGTTTTTGAGCTTGCTTCCAATAGATTTGTCTTTTGAGTCAACAGCAAGGCCTTATAAACAATTATTCGGTTTTTTGTCTTAGAATTGAATTCGTTTGATAATTCAAGTACTAACCTTTTCAATTGCGTCCTTTTTAAACCCATCCCGTTCAGCTGCTACCGCCAAATTGTCTCGTTTCAAAGAATCAAGAGTCTCAATGAGGGCGCGATTGTCATCCCGAAGGGAGTTGACCATGTATTCGCAATCGTCCACTTTCTGTGTCAGTTTTTCCACTTGCCCTGACTTCACTTTTGATGCTGCCACCGCGAGGTTAAGCTGTCAATTAATTGCAAGCATATTAGCAGAATTACGAATCGCGAATTCAAAGCAAGAAGATTTTCTAACCTGAATTACTTGAGTTTTCAAGTTGGTTATTTTCTCCAAAAGCGCTGGCTCAAAAGCATCCAATGCACCTAACCTTTTCGAAACAGCATTGGCCCGTGTGAATGCTTGGCGAAACAGGGTATTCTCATGCGCAAAGGAGTCAACAGTTTCAGCAAGAGAGTCGATATGGGTCATGGCATTGGAATAAGACGCGTCAAGTTTGAAGAGCTGGGATTCAAGGTATTTACAGTGTGCTTCGAGATGTTTTGCCGCTTCTCTAAGCAGATTAGTTCGATCGTTCCTGAATCAATTAGTGCTGTTTAATTGGTATTCCACCCCACTTGTGTTCTGCTTACAATTCTTGGTTCTTTGCAGTTTCGAGTTCGTGTCTTTCCAGCGACTTTTCAAGCGTCTCCAGTTTTTCCACATCCGCATGGAACGAGTCGTTGATTGCAGCCGAGTGGCCGTCCATCAGTTTGTTTGTGCTTTGCGTGTTTTGAGTGCTCCACCCAGCAGAAGGCGCAGCCACGGCGACTCACAGAAACAGAAGCTTTTCGTATTCCGTCTTCCAATTCGCGTCGCTGTTTTCTTTCGCTGCGTTCGAATCGCGCAGAATTCGCACCGCCGCAAAGACGTCTTTCATTTTATTTTATTTTTTTAACTTTTGCTCAAACAACCAAACAATGCAGTGGATGCGACTCGATCTACACTCAGTAATCTTTTCCCCCATTGTCTGGATTCTTTCCCCTAAAATAACATCAAAAAATCAGCACACCCATTAACAAGAACAATGCTCACCACGTTTAAAGAACTTCTGGACACAGTGCCAGACCGTACGTCCTCGTGTCGTTCTCAAAGAACGCTGAGTCTAGAAGAGAAGAAGTATGCGACCTGTGGCCCAGTCGAGCCCTGTGCAAAATCATCAATAGACATGTGCCGGTTTTTACCGGCGATCGATACATCGATAATAAACTATAATAAACTATATTTTTTTAGCGTGTTTTATTGCGATTTAGCGCTCATCGTATCGAGGCATATTTTATCGCTAAATAAAATAAATAAATAACGTAAAAATAAACTGTCATAAAAATTATACTCCTAGCAATAGAATAGTGAAATAATTAAAATAAAACTTTATTTATATTTCAGTCACTCATTTTCCTCGGTTCTCTACGGGTATCGCTGCTGGTTTCTGAAGGTATACATTGTGGTTGAATGAATAATCCCTTTGACGATGTTCCATAGATAGGAATGTAATTCTGTGACACAGGTGATTGCCGCGACGAACCGTATCAACATTTTGGACCCGGCTCTTCTCGATCCGGCCGTTTGGACCGTAAAATCGAGTTTCCATTACCAACTGAAGAAGCGCGATCCAGAATCATGCAGATCCATAGCCGTAAAATGACGACAAGCCCCGACGTTAATTTCGAGGAACTGGCGCGTCTTTGCAATACTACGCGTGAGGCAGTTTGTTGAAATGGATCGAGGACCCATCAGATGGAATCGGGGCTCCTCCAACGCCTCCTCCTCCTCCTGTAGATGTTTCGACTGCGGCAGCATTGCTGTTATTGTTGTTGTTGGAATGGGTATCTGTGAATGTGCCTTGAGTGGGGGTGTTTGGGCCAGAGCTATTGTACCCGCCGAGAGACGAGGATCTCATGGCCAAGTATGGAACAGCGCTTGCTGTGCAGTTGGCGCGTTGGGTGTTCGAGCGCCTTGACCAAACCGGAAAAAGGCGGTTCGTGGAGTTTTTGGAGTCTTTGGAGCGTTGTAGAAGGAGGAAGAAGGGGATTTGGGGAATGGTGATTTGGAGGGATTTATGGCAGCGGATGTGGAGGTTGCGCGAGGACGGTTGGCGGTGGGTTGTTGGTATGATGACGATGATGCGGTTGTTGAGTTGTTTGTGGAAGTCCTGTTGTTGTAGGGTACGTTTTTTGGTGTTGATCAGACCATCGGGGGAGTGGTTTGAGCCAGGGAGCAGGTTTGAAATCATTCTAAAGAAGGAAGCCGCACGGACACCGCCGCTTCCGATGGATGAGTTGTGGGAAGCAGCGGTAGGTGTTTCTGAGGAAGAGAATGGAAGGGCAGGATCAAAGTGGGGGATTTGATACTTACTAGAACAATACACGAGTTGAGAGAGCAAGATCACACCTTATCGATGATGAACGAGTATTAAAGAATGACGACGATAGAACCAACACGATCCGCTATCCAACCTTATATGACAGCGGCAGTTCCTTTAGCGGCTGTTCACGAGTTGAGAGAGCAAGATCACACCTGCAAAGATTCCAAGACAATTCCATTATTTTATTATACTGAAAGAGAATAAAAACCCAATGCTACCTTATCGATGATGAACGAGTATTAAAGAATGACGACGATAGAACCAACACGATCCGCTATCCAACCTATGTGACTATGAGCATCGGACCGACTCTACTAACAACCCACACCTTATATGACAGCGGCAGTTCCTTTAGCGGCTGTTCACGAGTTGAGAGAGCAAGATCACACCTGCAAAGATTCCAAGACAATTCCATCTTGCAAATCCCGCCACTCGCACAAAAATAGCTCGCAGATTCCACCAACACCATTCCATCTACCCGCACTACCGTAAAGCCCAATCAAGGGACTGGTCGGGTGGTTGAGGGCAGCGTTTCTTTGTTCTTTTTTTTCGATCGAGTTGTTATCGCATTGTCACGATAATTTATCGTGTGGTTATTGTCAAATAAAGAGAATTATGATATTTTCTTATTTATTGCTATAAACCTCTATAAATATCGATGAGAATACCGTGGTTTAGCGATAATTACGGTAAACCTATATCCAACGATCATCGATAGTTGAACATCGATGATAATCGCTAAATAAAAAAAAACGGCACATGTCTAATATTCCCTCCTCGTCAAATGTGTCTGATGAACAACGGTCTAAATTCTTTGCTGCGTCCATGCCGATTATTATGGGTCAACCAATAGTGGACGCGTTCAAGTGCTGGCTTGTTGTCAATGAGTTTGCCAAAGATGTCAAAAGGTCCAGTGGAAGTAGCCTGCAAATGTCCTCTGGAAGTTCTTTCAACTGTTTTTTCAAGAAGGGAAATATTGATGAAGCCTGTGATTGGTTCGGTTTGTGAGATTGAATGGTCTGGGCGGTTATTGGATGAAGAAGGGATCACGTCCAAAACCAGCATGATCTTGCTGAAACTCAAAATTTTGAACGGGGTAACTTCACGAGCCCTCACTATAATATTGTTCTTACCCGCGCTTTTTTTTTAAGATTGTTCACTCAAGCTTCTTGACTCATACGGAAGCAACAAATCTGCAGACGGAATTACAGCCAAAAATCAAAGTAGCGAATGACAATAAAGTCAAAGGAATGCAAAGAATGGTCGAATTGGCACCTTGCTCACTAGCCTTGTATGATGTTCAGGTAGTTGCACACTACTTAAACACTGTTAACCAGAATTAATTTATTTTAATTATCAGGGAAAAGTTGTTCATGTTAATAATAGATTCTATGAATTCATTGGCTTGGCAGAGCAGGACTGGGGAATCGATAAGATTCCACCATTCAGCAACTTTGTCCACCCTGATGGTTTCCAAAAGTTTGCTGCTGCTCAATTGCATGCAATGAAGACCTTGACTCAAGTTTTTACGGAAATGCCAATGATTTCCGGTCCATGCACACATCTCTGGATTGATTTCCGACCTTTGGTTGACAAAAACACGAATACTCTGGTAATAATATGGAAGCCATGACTATTCTTCTTCGGCCTTTGTCTTAAATCTGTTTCATAGCTGGGCTTCATGGGGTGTGGGATCAATATATCCGAGCAAAAACGACTGGAATCAGAACGCCTCCAAGCTGTCCAAGAGCTTGCCGCCATGGAAAGAGTCCGGGCAGAAGAAGCTGAAGAAACCAGACATCTGCAAGAAATGTTTATTGATATGGTTTGCCACGAAATTCGGAACCCGTTAAATGGAATCACGCATTGCAATGAGTTTATTTCAGCTTCCTTGACTCGTGTCAAAAAACTTCTTGGGAGATTTGATTTACAGTGCCGTGACAATGAGGAAAATATTAAAAATGAGAAACTCTTGAAGTCGATATCTGGGGAAGTAGAACGTGGGCTGGCGGAATGCGAGTCGATTGCATTATGTGCCACTCACCAGAAATCGATCGCGGATGACGTATTGCATCTCTCTAAAATCAAGTAAGCATCCAACTGCCATCAGTGAAATACTCATTCCTTTCAATTTGTATGACCACTAGTATGAAAATGATGACGCTGGATCTCCAGAGCTTCACTGTGACTGATGTAATAACTCAAGTCATTGAATCCTTCCGAGCCCAGCTTCAACTCAAAGAAACGAAATACGAAATTGTATTCCAAGATTTGCTGAAAACCAACCCCGACCTTGTCTTAATTGGCGATCGTGTCAGAATCACACAAATCATCATCAACTTATTCACAAATGCAATTAAATTCACTCAGAACGTCAATTTCAAAAAGATACGCGTCGTCGCCAAGGTTGCAGAGAAAAGCGAATATTCGCCAAGATTGGCACTGCGTGTTTCCATTGAGGATTCAGGAATTGGCATGACACTTGAAGAGCGCGCTTCTTTATTTCAAAAGTTCCAACAGGCAAATCAAAAGGTATTTGAATCAAAGTTCGTCCGCCCTGTTACAACTCGCATATCATAGACGCACACACAATATGGTGGATCTGGGCTAGGCTTATACATCTCAAAAAAGATCGTGGAACAAATGGTTTGTTGTTTTGACATATTTTTTTACCAAGTTGACATGTTTTGAACAGGAAGGGTTTTTTGAAGTTGAAAGCGTAAAAGGGCAAGGATCAACGTTCTCCTTCACGATACCTTTAGCAAAAAGCGATGTTTCATTAGATAATCATCAAAGTGCGAGTAGATTGGCTCCATCGGAGATAACAATCTCTGCGAACTCGATTGCTTCTGTGGATCCACTTGAAGCGAAAATGAATATGATCTTGGTAGTTGACGATAAGGACATCAATAGAAAGATTTTATCAAATATAGTGAAACGCGCAGGGTATGAATGCAGGGAAGCTGCGAATGGCTTAAAAGCATTTGAAATGGTGACTGCGACTTGTTTTACTGTTGTCTTTATGGATGTAGAAATGCCAGGTACCCTTCCCAAGTCGTCAAGGCAACTTGTGCTTATCTTTTTTTTTTTCTTAAAGTAATGGACGGCAAGGAGGCGACAGCAAAAATACGAGAAATGGAAACCGAAAAAATAAGGAGTAGGACTCCAATAGTGGGTGTGACAGGAAATGCACGGAATGAGCAAATTCAGGCACTTCTGGCTGCAGCAATGGACAATGTTGTGGTGAAACCATTTAAGCAACAAGAGTTGAGTTTTCTTTTCTTTATGCTGATGTTATTTACTGACGCAGCACTTACGACCATAAGCATATCGAGCTGTATTGGTAGATTTAAGTTGGCTTCCTGGAACGTCAACCTCGAACAATGATCATACCGAGCGAATAAATTTATGCATAATGTTGTAATATAATTGTTGCGATGTATCTGTGCTAAAAGTGGGCTCAAAGTTAGGTTGGCATGCATTTTTTTTTTTCAGCGACCTGGCAGTCTTGGCAAGAGTGGACTGCACCTGTAAAATGGAACACAAAAGTAACTCAAAAGCAAAACACCAATGCAAAGACTCAGCAACTCCTATGCGACCGAACTGGCTTCATTTAATCCATTTATCGACTACTACCAAGTGCTGGTGCATAAGGTGGATGAGTTGAACAGCCTTCAACCAAGTAGAAACCTATTTACTCCCTACGGCGAGATCAACGTAGCTCCTCAAAGCCCTCGAGGTCTGGGACATAAGAATATTGAATTTTCTAATGTGCCAGGCAGTGATTCTGGGTTAAAGGTACAGTGGACACGCCTGCTATTCATCCTTAAGATTCAAAGCTGTCATGCAGCGCGAAAACTCATCACAAGAATCACGATTTGACAGCAGCCAAGCTCCATCGCAAGGGGACTTCTACAGCGACGGCGACTTTCCCCGACAACCATGTTCGACGCCTCATGTTGCTACATTGCATCACAAGCCAAGACACCGTACAAGACAAACCCTCCACCAGTGCCCACACCCCAGCTGTCTGAAAATATGTGGAGCATCTGGCACCTTAAAAGCGCATTTAGCCACCCATACCAAAGAAAGAAGATTCAAGTGCACACTCTGCCATGCCTCATATACCACCAACAATCGGCTCACGGTCCACATGCGTGGACACACTGGCGAGAGACCTTATTCATGCACATTCCCTGGCTGTGACTACCATGCCAAACAAAAGTGCAGTTTGGATAACCACAGTTTGAAGCATGAGGAAAAGAGGGAAATTTATGCGCGGAACCAGAGAACGATCCCTTGTAATGAGTGTGGGAGGTATTACAAGACGTTAGAATCGTTGGATCAACACTGTTGGAGAGATCATGGAAAGGGAGCTGGGTCTGCTTTGAAACAACCAAAGGAGACGTTTGGCTGAGCGGTCTGTCTGCACAGCACTCATCAATAAATTGAAACTTGCTTTGATGGAGCATATCTTTTGACGCGTTATCTTCTGATGCAATGACTTGAAGAACGAGTTCGTTTAATCCTCTTATTCTATGGCCCTCAAGTCCATTAGCAGGTTTATTTACTTCAATCTTTGGTTGTATACAATTATGACGCCTATGAAAGCCAAGGATCTTTAAACAGATGAGAATCTAAAGAAGCGAAAGGACCAAAGAAACTGCCCCAAGTAAGAAACCAGAATGGCGAAGAGAGAAAAATGAGCTTTTTGATGGCAAGGATGGATTGGAAGACGTGGCTACTGGCATATAGTAGAAACTGGAAACACAACTGCCGCGCCGAAAAGAACAGTCTGAACATCTACATCATTATAGAAACAGCAAGTATTGTGCCCACAAGTCTTGATTTCTGCATAAAACAGACCGGAAGATTTTCCTTGTGACTGTGAGAGGTAGGTATAGTATGTTTGTCCCAGAATATAACGGTTTGCATCTCCGCTTGACTGGGCCAACACTTCACAGGAGCATGTGAATCCACCCCCACAACCATTATCGTACTTTAAAGCGACGATTGTTAGGTTTCGGCTCAGCAGACGAGACGCAATCACTGTGAAATATCTGTAAACATTAACTGGAAGATGAAGAAAGCCAATTACCTTGAGGAGATTCGAGTCCAGGATAATAATCCAAACCGTACTTCCAATCATTAAAACCAAGGCAATTTTTCGGATTGTAGTTCTTAAAGCTACCCGAAGCAGTTGGCCGCTTTGTGTCGAGATACAAATACCCTGACGCACTGGCAAATACAAAACGCATTGGAATCGAATCCGGTAGAATCGTCACGGCAGCATAATGATTGACAAATTGCGCGCCAAGAGAAAATCCAACCACAACCACGTTTTTAATCGAGGGATACTGTTTCCTTGTGGCGAGGACAACATTATCCGTAATTGTGAAGGGAGAGTCCGTTCCAGTCAGAGGGAATTCATTTCCCGCGAAGCCGTTGCAAGTTGCCCAGCAGAGTTCGCCGGAGAGACAAGTCTGCCGAACAGCGTTTTGTGCGCTTTTGCAGCCAAAGTAAGGCGCAACAACAACAGCGTTGGCGCGACTCACAATGTCCTTGTTTTGCGCAAAACATTCGCCCAAATCATGGCGGAGTCCAAAGATGCAAGAATCAAAAGGGTTGGTTTTGAGTTTGCCAATGCAAGAGTCGACGTGTAGTAGAAGAGAGAGTCCGCAGTAACCATTTATGGGCAAAGAAGCTTCGGAGTAAGAAACAACAGTTGGCCTGGATCACCGGAGCAGAACTCAGAGTCTGGAAAAGATGGGGCGTTGGCGAAGACTGAGGGCATCAAGTTGGTCCACGGAGCCAGCCAGACAATTCGTAACCAAATTCAAGCTAGAAAAGAGAACCAAAGGAAGCCGAGCAGATGTTAGCAGCATGTTGGATATTAAATTAATAACG